>RPOG01001697.1:113395-132432 GCA_008086565.1 Thalassoma bifasciatum
GGGGGGGGGGGGGGGGGGGGGGGGGTCGGTCGGTCGGTCGGTTGTCACTCCTTGGGCTGCCTCCGTTGTTTGTAAAGGCGGCGGCTCCTTGGAGTGAGAGACTTCTTGAGGCGCCTCTAAGAGTTGTAATCATTTTTTTTTAATTTTTACCTCTCCCAACTGAAATGCATTTCTGACAAAAATTCCGACTAATACTGCAGCCAGCCACAAGGGGGAGCAGTTTTTGTGGAAATTTCAGTTAGAGCCGACGATCATAGCGTCCACTGATCATACAGTCAATGGCTCCACCATTGTAGCTTCATGGGCTCTAGTGTGGCGTAAGCATCTATGGGTAAATGGCTGCATATGCAGTGATGTAATGACTTGGCTCATTACCGATGGAAAACCAAACTTGTTCCCAGGAAGAATGTGATTAGGACAAACTAAGCGCTAGCACTGAATGAGCACCTGGTTCTTTTGATGGAGAACGAGTGTAAGAGGCGGGGATTGTAATTGAAACTGAAACACTTAAAGGAAACGGTCCCAAACCCAGAGGATTTTACTACAGATCCTGTCAGGTACAATTGGAAGAGTGCCAAAGGGAAAAACGCCAGATACTAAGTGGTACAGTGTATTTTCTGAGAACACAGCCACACTAACAAATGCACCATGAGGTCAGCATTTTGCTATTATTGATCTAGAGAGGACCCTGTTGCAGCAAAGTGAATGTCTAAACCTGGCGCCTCACATTTCTATGCCAGGACCACAGAAAGACATCAATACAAAACAGAAACACCGGGGCGACAGTCTGATTATTTTTGTTCCTGCGCCGACCACACAGATAAATCAAGCTGCTGACACCGGATGGGCATTAGTTGGGACTCGGTGCACTGTTATTGTGAGGTAGTGGGTGGTAAAGATGGAACACACTGTGGGAGGAGGAGGCAGAAATCCTGATCAATGACTCTGAGCCCACACCTCTGTCGATTCTGCAAATCTGCAGTCAATATGTGCTGATTTTGCTGCCTTACTCTGGCACACAAACGTGACAAATACCCTGCTAAGCAAATGTAATGGCCTCAATTAGCCTGGTTGGTTAAGAGAACTGCCAATGATGAGCTATTTTTAGGTCGTTTTGTTGCTACAGGAGCTCAGAGAGAAATTGGAAACTAGGTTTATGTCCAGATGTCAGCATTTCAAAATGTGCTCCATTTACACACGATTGGGGATAAATGAACAATGACAAGTAACAGGTTCAAATTGAATCATGAATATTGACTGGCCAAAAGACCACTTCACAGACAAGCACATTTTAGTGTCATGGGTGAGAAATGGAACGCATGGACTAGTTTTAAAGGATCCGTCTCTGTGTTGCTCTGATACTCATGTCTATTAAAAAATGTTTCATGTTGTAATTTCAATACAGCACCAGGTAACAATGAGAACATGCATCTGTGCACATATCTGATAAAGCAATTCCTTCACATTGAAGTGAAAAAACCTTCATACCAGGGCCTTGAAACAGTAGCCTACATGTAGCGCAATGCTACTCCCGTGGATGGACTATGGTACTAATGGGAAATGCTATATACGAAATGGCAAAAGCTATAAGAGAAGAGGGCTGGTGCACAACAACTTTTGGGGATTCAGGATGCTGGAATTCTAGTGTTGGACGGTGTGGCAAAAATTATATATCACCATATTTTTTCAAGATTGTGACAGTATCTCGATATATCAAGGTGTTTATTTTGTTCATGAATGGGTTTACCACTCTGCAATCACTCTCATTCTGCAGCAAACAGCTAGTCCTGCATTCTGATAAAAGAAGAAGAAGCCCAGTCGGATTCAGTCAAAAAACATGCACTGGAAACTTCTGGATATGCAGAATGAATTCAATTTTAACTTAAAAGCTACAACACAAAAGATCAGCTCTTACTGAGTACTACCCCTAATATTCAACCACCAGTTGACGCATCTGCACGAGTGAGTTTGTGAAGCAATAATCGCTAAAGCGCTGTGATCTTACTTTGATTCTTAAGTCTCGATAAAGGAAATGCAGTTTCCCTTGTGTTTTCCTGCTTTCTCATCTTTCCAAATGCATGTGAAGCCGTATTCAACATGTTTATTAACTCTTATATTGGCTTCAGATTTACTCTGCACTATCTGTTCTGACTGCTTATCGAGTACATGGTGTAAAATTTCCTCAAAAATGTGTCTCTCCTTTTCAGCGAAGATGTTTCCAACATAATTACATCTATTCAACAATTACTTTTATAATATATGGTGTGGTTGACCCTATATAAATGAAAGTATACCTCTTTTTTGAGTAGATAAAAGCATAAATTTTGGGGTTTTTTTTCCCCCACTGAGGTTATTATTAGAGGAAAATATGTTGATGTATTATCACAGACAACTATATGTCAAAGTGGGGTAGGTGGGATACCACTTTGACATTGTTTCAATTATTTTACAGCAGGAAGATGCTATTAATTTTTATAACGTATACACAATCAAACAAAAATAGTCATAACTAATTTTAAATGCAAATAGCCCAACATGGGATCATCCATGTAATTTCCAAGCAATTCTATATAGGGTAACCAAAGTTATGACAAAATAACTTTTGAAACTGGGTCAAATTGACCCAAAGACAAAAGGAGGGTCTCAAAAAAAAGAAATCAGAGTGAAAAAATGTAAAGAATGTACCAATAAGAGCAGCTGTCACAGGCTGCACATGTGGTCAGTGCATGCCAGAGATCACGCACATAAAAACAGCCTTTTTTTTCTCTTCTACCCCAATTTTATTTCTTGATGACTCACTATGGCAGTTTTAACCACTAACATGACAGCCATTTTTTTTAAATATGTCAGCTAAAAGAACAATATTTTCATCTGTCTGTTTTGAAACCAAGATGATGATCAGACATGAAGGGAAAAGCCTGGTTTCAGGTTTTCAAACCACCATCACTATCATGTTATATGAAGGGTTTTTGAAAGTGGTGATTCTTCTGAACTTCTTGTAAAAAGTGTGATATAGGTATACAGAGAAGAGAGAAAAGAGGAGAGTTCCCTTCTTTAAGGAAGAGTAAATTACTCACTGCTCTACAGATGCTAAACCGAATGCTCTTCAACAGAAGCACACTGAAAGACCTGTTCATTCTCCCCTGGAGACCAATGCATATTTCAGAGGCAACACAATGTTGGGCAAATAGGATTTTAACAAGTCCCCCGTAAAGAATGGATCACTGCATATTTCACACCTCCTAGCTCTCAGTCTCTTTCTTTAACAGATCTGTCACCTTACATATGGCTAGAGGTGAGAAAGCAGGGAGAGAGAAAGGAAAGTCTGCAATTAATATGGCAGGGAAAAGGAACATGTGTGTGTGTGTATGCTGCAGAGAGAGGACCAAAGAAAGAACAGCAAAGGTAGATGTGAAGAAAGCGCGGGTAAAGAGTTCTTCAGAAACACAAGAGAAGGAGACAGAGGAAGAAAAGACTGAAGATGAAAAAGAAAGGGAGATGTATGAATGGTAAGACAGAAGGAGAAGAGCTTTTGAAAACAGTTGAATAAAGGTTTGTCTGGAGAAGAAGGTCAAAGAGGGAGAGAGAGGGAGGACGACAGAAGTAGAGAGAGATGTAAATTAGATACAATGAAAAGCAATTACTGAAAGCCTATAGCACGTTTCTGTTCTGAAAGCTGTATATATATATGTATATTTCTCTGACTTTAAGGAAAGAGAGAAGCGACTGTGGTTATTGTGTCCGTGGGGCTCTACTGGATTATTCTGCAAAGGGGAAAAAGTGTTGTATCAGACCGGGTACAAACAGAGGATAAAAAAAATGCACAATTCTGAGTAAGAGATGAGGGGTTTACTTCCAAAATCAGAAGTGAAAACTGATCAGCTCACATGGATCCAAAAAACAGATGAACAGGTTCAAACACGGAAACAATCTACCAGAGATACAGTCAATATTCTGTTAAACTTTTCAACCTGTTCACACAGTTAGGGGAAAACGTAGACGAGCTCCACCACTAAATGGCTCTTTAAAAGCCCTGTATAAAAAAAAAAAAAAAAAAAAAAAAAATAGAATCTAAACTCAAATCAAGTTGAATTTGCCATAAAAAGGCACAGAGTAAAGAACAGGAGCACTGTTGTAGTTTACCAGCCAGCAGGAGGGAAAGTAGAGAGTATAAGGGTTGTGTTTTGGTGTTTGTTTTGGGGGGATACGTCTCATAATTGTTTTGCTTAATATTGTTTTTCTGTTCTTTCAGCACTTTGTGTTGCCCTTTTGTATTTGGAAAGTGAAATTAGGTCTAACTGATTAAATATAAAAGGGACAGTTCATAGTTAGCCGGTGTCTATGCTGAGTAGAGTCCTGACACAGTGAGATAAGAATTGTTCATTTTTCTGAAGGCTAATTTAAAGGTCTACAGTCAAAACTATATTCCTGTTAGTTTAGAGGATTTGTAATACAAGTATAAATTCATAGTGCAAAAACATGTGGTGCTAGTAAGACTATACAACAGAGTTAGAAAGCTGTTACAGTTTATATCATCGTAATAATGAATCACATGGATGTAACTTTACCCCTGAGTCAAATCTCTCTTCTTCTGTTATTCCAGCTGATTTCATTAAACCTCTTCTCATAGTTATAGTGCAGGAAACATCTGCTCTAAAGAATCTTTTAGTTCCCTGTAAAACAGCTCAAGTAGCTCATGGTTTGAAGAACTTCTGGAGGAAATACAGATTATTTTGAGCCATGTCTTTGTTTTTTTTTTGTGGTGCAGTGTTCTAGTTTCTTTGAAACACACATGGTGGATGCTTGAGTGAGTTGCCAAGTCGTTTAATTGGAGAACAAGCAGAGTGTGGGACGTTTCACTGAGTAGTACTGCACTGTGCTAATGGTGCAAAGATTGATCCTTTTTGAGCAAGGGACCTGCTGTTCACTGGTTAATAGCACAACACACTACGTTCCTGTAAACACACACACACACATACACACACACATCCATGTCTTTGTGGAGTAAATCAATGTCCTGACTGTTTCCCCAGAAGGAATGTCCTAATTGTCCTGGCAGAAGTGTTTTATATTGACTACACCTGTGATACGGCGACGACAGAATGAAGATTAATAACTGACTCTAGCAGCATCTGTCATCCACACCAGCTGGCATGTATGTGCTCCATTCTACAGGTGTTCAAATCCCCACACAACCGTCTGAAGGCGGCAGGTATGTGCTCCACACACTTTAATTGGAGGGAGGCTCATTGTCGCAGCACGGTTAAATACATCAAATCTAATAGTTACTAAAGTTTAATCTTACATAACCAGCACCAGGCTGTGGAACAGGACCACACAAACTTCTCCGGCTTTACTCGCACAATATCACTCGCATCCTTTACGGCCACCTGTTCCCTCATTTATCATTATCCTTCTCACAGACAGGAGCATTTTCAGCTGCAGCATTTTTTAAACATGCAGTCTCATAAAGTGGGAACAGTTAAGTAGAAGCTATTTGTTCGACTGATTGTGTGACAGTAAAATCCCTCATTTGTGAATCAGAAACAGGCTCATGATGAGAAACACATCCGTATGAAAGCAGCACAGGTTAAAAGAGACCATCTGTTTGGTGTGTTGGCACTCGTGACTTTGAACCTGGCGATGAAAAAAGCAAAAACAGAGGCTCCCCAGGGAAAAGAGTTTTCTGTACATCTCTGCTCCATCACCCAACCAGCAGGATGTCACGGTTGGTGGAGCAGTGCTGTCAGAGGGGATGAGAGGAGACAGTGTGATGACGATAACCCACAATGATGCAGCAGGATCAAAAAAAAGAGAGACAAAAAAAGTTTTAACTCATACACTCCTCTGGATTTTTAACAGATGGTCATGACAACTTCATAAATGCTAGGAGGAGAAATAAAAAAGGTACAGTAAGCTTCACAAACGGGGCTTCTTTCCCCCTGCCAGGATTCTGCTCATCACCTCTACCACTACCAACAAAAATATTAAATTGTGCTGATTTAGAAATAATCTTACTGTTTAAGAAAGGAGAGAAAAGCAAACAGATTGACCATTTTTTCGTTTCAATTTTCTTCAATTTGGTAAATGTCTATTCCATTTAGCAGCTTGTGTTATTTAACTTTCACGAGAAAAAGAAGGAACCCACTTTGCCTTAGATGTCATCAATGTGTCAAACAGAGAACTCAGTGAGGATGAGATTTCTCTGCTATCTGAAGGCAGGGTCCCCAACATTTTAGCATGTAACCCCTAAAATATAGGCACCAGAGACCAAAACCTCCAAAAAAGAAAACAATTACAACAAACTCATAAAAAGGCCCAGAATAAGTGAATCTGCGTCCACTGATACTGTTGTTATCCTGGTTTAGTCATGTCAGGGGTCTTCGACTAAAATGTGAAAAACAGGTGTAAAAAAAAAAAGTTTTCATGGTATTAAATCGAATTGAATCCCTACTTCTGTTCATATTTCCAAAATTCTGAATGATATACGCAGTCGTACTAATGTTTGGTTTTGGAAGACCTTTCATAGCCTTCTATCAGGACACCTGATCACTTAGTTACCATTCAAGACAATGTGTCACCTCACACTGGATCCATTCTGTTGTGGTCCAGCCTGGTCCAGTAGGTTGCAGCTAGTACTCTACAGTCCTATTTTCGCCTGATATCAGAGCTGCGACGCTTAAATTCACTGTAGGTAAGATTGCAGGACAGGAATTAAATGCACATAAAACCACCTAACAAAGAACCTGTGACTTTCAAAATAAAACAGAGTCAAGACCACATCATATCTCACTTGGTTACGTCAACAAACAACAGGTTTGAGGTTTTCAGCCCAACATGAACAAAGAGAGGCACATCACTCGAGTAGGAAGCAGAGGAACTCTCCAGTCTCACATCTCCAGCTGTCTGTCAGTCATGTGACTTGCTGGACTGAACACGCAGCTGGTGTGAGTTGACACACGAAGTTCGACACATGACAGAGCTGGACTGGAAACACATCTGGTGTGTTCCAGCCATAAGGGACTGTCCATCCTTTCCTCATCTGATACGGATTTGTCACAGACAAGGATTGTTTTTTTTTTCTTGCACTGAAATTAAAGTCTCTTTTCTTGTTAAGACTCTCAACACTTGTCCCCACCTTTGCAAACTGCCTGCCAAGCAGAGGATGAGGCAGCTGAATCCTGAGGAAGTCTAAGCCTAAGAGTCTATTTGCCCAGTGTGTCAGTATGGACATTTTGCTGGCTGGTGGAAGGAGATGTCCTGTCTTTAATTTCATCAAACCACACAAACAGATGTTACAGTGACCAAACAAGAAAGAATGAATTTATGGTTAAAAAAAACAAACAAAACAAAAGCTTCCAGCAGATCCCCTGACCCCTGGTGTCTGGCTGCAGTATACGTCATAAGCCCCGCTCCCCCATGCATTCAGGATGCAAGTCGGGAAAACTAAAAAAAATTATTACACCTGGTAGAAATGATTCTCTCATCCTTACACTAAGGTGATATGACGATGTAATTTGGCTGCATTGTGTTGAGGTGTTTTTTTTTTACTGAGGAGTTGGTTTTTCATTAGATATTGGACATTAAAAACTGTGTTATAAGTTTTGTTTTACGATGGTTGAAAGCTGCCGTTGGTGACACGTTTTTATAAGGGGTATAAGAAACTTCAGGGAAGAAAGCCAAAAAGAGACTAAACCTACGAAAGAAGAATAAATAAATAGTTGTATTTCTTTTTTTGACTCGGCTGCACCGGAAATTCTCTACTGCGCAGACTCTGGCTGCACAATGGCGGCCCCAGTAAGGAGGTTCTTTTGGCTTCAAAATCGTACAATAGTGACAGGGGAGCCATGTTGTCCAGTCTATGGTCCTGCCCAAAGACAGTATGTAAAATGGACGGGTGGCTCCACCTTTTACTGTTGTACAGTTTTGAGGCCGAAAGAACCTCCTTACTGGAGCCGCTATTGGAGGCTATTGTGCAGTCAGAGTCTGCGCAGAATTTCACTGGAGCCAAGCAAAAGAAAAGCAATAGACATTTACTTCTTTTCTCTCAAAGGTCTAATCTTTTTTTGGCTCTCTTTCTCAAAGTCTCATATATCCCTGACAAAAACTACACACAACAGCAGCTGTCAATCATCATAAAAAAAAAACTTATAACCCAATTTTTAACGGCCAAGATCAAATGAAAAAACAATTCCTAAGAAAAAAGAGAACTTGAAAACAATGTAGCTAAATAACATCTTCATATCACTGCAGCGTAAGGAAGCAAAAAACATTTTTACTAAGTGTAATGCTTTTCTAAAGTTTTACCACGTCTCTTATGGAATGAATGAGGAGACAGGGATTTTGACCTATACTGCAGCCAGTCACCAGGGGGAGCAGTTTGTGTGGAGACCTCAGTTAGAGCTGACTGTAACAAAATCTACTGATTATACAGTCCATGGTCCTGACTTTTTATTAGTTCTTCAACATTTCCAAATCTTGATTGGCTCTCTTTTTTATTTGTTTGATGACAATGAATGGCTCATAGAGGGTTGAGACTCCCTGAAAGTACTGAGCAGGTATGACAACACCTTTACAGGACCTCTGGATCTCTGAGCGTAGCAAATATTTGTATTCGATTTAGAGCCGGTGTGTCGGAGTAATAATGCAGAAAGTGCTGAGAGCAGAGACTGGACGACCTTACAGTCACAGCAGACAGAACATGCTCTACACATGTTCACATGAATCAGCAACGAGCCAGGATGAGCGCTTCAAACTGCAGATATTATTACAGCCAAAAATACACCTTAAGTGGCCATTTTACGAGCACCATCAGTCTTCATCACCCAGAGTTTTTTCATGAGAGTAGTGGAGCTGAAAAGTGGAGTGAAGTAGGACACTGGGAATGTGTGTGTACTGTAAGTGTGTATGTGCAGTAATGTATGTGTGCGAGTTGGGGGGAATGTGAAAGCGAGGGAAGAGACTGGATATCCATTTAACATCCTTAAACGTCTGCCACAATCTGACCTTCGGAGTCTTCTGGTTTTGATAGCAGTAATGTCATCCCTAAAGTGTTACTGCAGTGGTTAAAGAGAGGATCCATGTCTGTTCACCCACTCAGGGGGAGAAATTGCTGCTATAAATTGTATTTAAGATAAAATGAAACTTTAGGTTGAGGTTTATCACCCATTACCTGAACAAGAAGGGCTGTGAGACAAAATGTTAGGTGCTCTAATGACAATTAATTCATCACTGGGTTTGGATAAAATAGCCCCAATTTACAGATTCTTCGTTTTTATACCACAGGCGGTGAAAAATGACTGGTAGTGGAAGCATTTAAAAAACTAGAATGCATACATCTCCTTTCAAAAAGAAGTTAAATAAAGTGAGTCTAAGTTTTGTTCACAGCTTACTGCAACATGAGTGAACCCAAATTAGTAGAAACAGTCCCTATCTGCTTCTTGGTTTTTCATTACGAGTGATTGTTGTCCTGTCAAAAACTCACCAACCATGTTGCCATTCAAATTAAAGAGCCTTCTTAAAGGTCGGTGAACAAAATCATCAATCAGAAATGTTACTCTACTTTCAGTCTTTTTTTTTTTTTTCATCCATATGTTTGTGCCCAGAGCACTGCTAAGCCTCAGCATGAAACATTGTTAAATCCAAAAACTAAAAATGATCTCTCAGCCTCTGGTTATGAGGTTTTCACAGACTGATACTGAAAATCACAGCTTTCCATGTTAAAAGTCAGTGATTCCACGATCTTTGTGGAAGACATCAAAACACTGTGTTCCCCAAACTTCCCCCTTGTTTGTTTGTTTAAAAGTGACCAGATGGATTTGTGGTTCTCTCGGAGCTAATCTCAAGTGAACCCGCTCAGAACTGCAGCTTTTTAGTTCCCTGGAATCAGGCTTGTTTTTCACAAAGAAAGGTTGCAGATTGGGTTCAGCATGATTATTGTTCTGCAGTAAAATCCTTCAAAGAATCTTACCCATTGGCTCAGTTTAAAAAATGAAACACCATGTACTTACTCCCGACTGTTTATCAGATCATGTAGGAAATAAACACTCATTGGTTATGGATGTAATTAAAAACTATTACATAATAACCATGGAATGTTAAAGCAGTCTCTGAATAACATCTAAATGTATAGTACTTCAGCCCCTGAAAGACACTGTCACTTGACTAAAAGCTGCAACTGGCTGAAAATTGCTGCTACTGGCTTCAGATGGCTTCTACTACCTAATACCGTCTTCTACTAGCTGCTATTGGGCTCAACCTCCAGTCTGAAAATATGAGACAACGCTGAAGTGCTAAAAAGCTGCTGCTCATTGAGTGACCGTTTGAGGCTGGCTCTGGAAGTACCAGAAGTCACGTACACACCAAGTCAAATATACAAAAAAAGCCTAAGCTCTTCTGAGCCGAAATTAGCATATTTAAGGTTTGGTACAAGATCCATCTCCTGTCTGAATCACTAATTTCACTAACAGCAACCACTGTACAGGGGGTTATTTTTTTCTAATTTGGCAGTTTGGAAGATATTGAGATTGGAAGCTTGTCCAATCAGAGGCGTAGCTCGGATCATGTGACTAACAGGCACCCAATGGCTGTGACTTTGGCACACTTCACTCGCACATTTCCAACATGGCCCCGCCGGTCGTTTTGCATCAAGACTGGGGTTCAGAAACAGACGTGTGACGTCACGGAGACCACGTCCATGTTTTATACAGTCTATGGATTCATTTGGCTGCTACTGACTCTAGTTGCTTCTAGTGGCAGCTAATTGCTTCTCTTGGCTTATTTTGGCTTCTCCTGGCTGCTACTTACAAATATGGGCTGCTTCTGTTTTCTTCTGGCTTCTACTTTCCTGGCTGAGCTTTGTTCTAAAGTGCATCCTTTTTAGCAGCATAGAGCAGACCTGTGGCTCTGAAGGATGCTGGGATGCTCTTCGTGCCACTAAATTAGGTGTAAAAACCCTCCTCATCATTTTCATGTTGCCTCATTTATTTTGGTTAATTCAAAGTCAAGTTGATTCACTTTAGCCAACAGGGTGACCACCAAGATTGGACTTCAAAACTCTGATGAGTAATGTCACTGAGGCTTTGTCTGTGTTATATCAAGTCTTTGGTTCAACCCCTTTTGGAAGTGAGGTGTTTCTGAATTACCTGGTTGCAGGGAGGGTGCTGACTCTGGTGAAGAAAACCGACGGCTCCACATCCACGTGGACTCCCAGAGACAGCTCCCTGTAGTAGCCCTCCACTTTGCCCGTTCCACCCGAGTACTTGAAAGTCATCACCGCTTCCAAAGTCTGCAAAGAGATCAAGGGAGGGAGAGGATTAAGATCACAGCTGTTTCACTCACAAACCGTACAGCTGTCCCTAACCTGAGTGTGATGATGGCAGATGTTACAGTCAGCGTGATGTGTTTTCCATCCCATCGTAAGAACTGCTGTGACTCCAGGACCAACTCATCAAAAAAACATTGTGGGAAATCATAACTGCACCACAGAGCAGCTATTGTGCTATGTAATAAGACAGAGGCAATGATGAGAAAGCCTGAGGAGTGGGGAGAGTCTGATTGGAGGCTGTGAGGGGGGGTGACAGTTGGTGTAACTTGCTGGCTGTGTTCCACATTGATGAGCAGAAAGTGGACACAAAAAATTACTCAGAGGTACTCAGAGGTATTCTTTGGCGAGCTGGGACGGGACGAGCAGCCAAGTGGGCGAAAGATGGGGAAATTAAAAGTGGCAGTTTATTGTGAAGGAGCACTCGCTGACTCAGGCAATAGGCATTAAACAGGGGGAGAGATCATCCAAGGTCCAGCTTTTCTTCCTATGCGGTCTATATCATCTCTCCACATACTGCTGATGGAGGCACTGGCTGTGCCTTTCAAGAACAAATTTCACTGATTCCTTGATTATTTTTAGTCCTATACCCTCTTGTGGGCGTGTGGAGTGCCAAGTGGAATGATTCGGAGCCTGCTGGCTAGACGTCTGGCCTATTACTACCTAATGACAGAAGCACAGCACACTGCACAAAGAGAAATGAAAACATTAGAGAGGGTTATTATTATTTTACAACAAAACCCTTAATTCTGAATTTTCTCCTCTCATTTACATTTTAGCTCAATACTCTGGTATAATTGTTAAGTCAATCTTATCATTTTCTCCTTGTTCTGTCATTAGAGACATTATTCTGAGCAGCATGATACAAACAGCATCGCTGCGTTTGTCCTGACAGTTAATCATTAACTAATGCTGTGGTTGTGACAGGGACATTATTGATGCCTGGAGGTTGGTACCATGATTCTGTAATGCTCTCAGAAGGTTAAATCTTTCACTTGTTGGCTAGAAAGAAAGGCTTTCATATACAGCATGTGCACCCAACTACCACTTTATTAGGTACACCAGGTAAACTGCTCATTAACACAAGTATCTAATCAGCCAATCACATGGCAGCAATCTAAACATTTAGTCATGAAGACATGGTGAATAAAAGGTGCTGAAGTTCAAAATGAGCATCAGGATGGAGAAGAAAGGTGATTGAAATTATGCTGAATGTGCCATGGATGAGGAAATTGCAATTTTAAACAACCTACCATCCATTCAGCTCTGGGAAACATGTGCACCTCTGTTTGTGGTGTAAAATGATGGAATAAACTAGGTGAGGACATAAAAAAGATGCATTAAATCAAAACATTTCAAAAGTAACTACAAACAAACACTCTTGGCCGGCTGTAAAGAACTAGACAGCTAATGTTACAGTTTTTTTTTTAATTAAGGATTTGGTTTAGTCAGCTTGGTAATAATCAGGGCTCTGTTTTATACCAAGCGTAAATGTTTTAATCTTCTAAGATTGTATGGATTTATGAATTATGTATATTCTTATGGATCTTGAAATTATATGACCGTGCAAGGGGGGGCTGAACTTGAAAAGCTTTGCCGCCTTCAGCCCCTTCTGGAACTTGCACTTTATCATAGGGTGCCTTTTTTTTTCTTTTTCCATAACTGATTGTTTCTAATGCTTGTGCTTGTTTGAGACAAATAAAAATCAAATCGAATCAAATCAAAATTGTTGGGCTGAGTGTTTGACAAACTGCCGATCTACTGGGATTTCAACCCACATCCATCTCTAGAGTTTGTAGAGAATGGTCCCAAAGGGAGAAAAAATCCAGGGAGCAACAGTTTTCTAGGAATAAATCCCTCGTTAGTGGGCTACAGCAGCAAAGGACCACACCAACAGGGTGACCCTCCTGTCAACTGAGAGCAGGAAACTGAGGCTACAATTCACAAACATGGAGAAATGGGAGAAACCCTGCAGAAAAGCCTACTTTACCATGGAGAAGCAGACAAGTATTTCATTGACAGAAGAAGAATTCAAACACCATGCAGGACAAAAGCAACACTGTTGCTGCAGAAAAAGCCAGGAAGAAATACTGGCAGAAAACTGCAATTCTGATAATGCTTAAAATCATAAGATTATAAATATATAAATTCATGGGACAATATAAGCGGACAGCACTCTGATCACTTAGTTTGACTTTATTACAGCTCAGACATTTGTGGCAGAGCTTTTCCTCAGTGTTCTCCCTTTGGTTTGTATTAACCATTAAGTTTTTGGAGACTCAGTTCCTCATGTGAGCGCGTTTTTTGTGCTGAGTTATTAATTCCTCACAGTAACAATGTGACAATTAGTTGTGCCTTCTATGAATTTGTGTTTCTGAAGCTATGCCATGTGTGACCGTCATTGTTACAATTCTACAACTTTATTTAGCAGATGCTTTTTTCCAAAGCAATGTACAACACTCGCAAAAAATTAGACATGGAAGGAAAAACCCTTAGTGGGTAAGGCAAAGTGCTTCAAGTCAGTACAATTGGCCACCAGTGTCATAAGGTGCCAGAAGTTTTTCTTTCTTTCTTTTTTTTCTGTAGAGGTATATATAAAGGTATAGCTAATCATTTAACAGTAGCTGCAGCATCAGTCAGTATACAATGCTAATCAACAACAATCTATATTCAGTATGGTCAGTGGTAAATATTCACTAAGAGCAGAGTCTGAGACCTTCTGAATCATTCTACCCCTGAGGACAAAGAGGAGAAGGGTCAGATTAAGAGCCAAAGTGTTCAATGAACAGTCGAGTCTTCACATGACTCTTAAAAGTAGAAAGAGACTCTGCAGATTGTATGGAGTTGGGTACTTTTTGTTAACCCCATTGTTTCCGACTATGCATTTTATTTTAAACACATGGCTCCATCAGTTTAGAGATGTGGCTCCATCCAGTGGAAATCTGTATCTTTGTGGAGGATGTCATCAAGGACATCAAAAGGATTGAATTTAACCCTAAAAACTCTTTCTCTCCTAAGTGCTCCTTTCATGATCCACGTACTCAAAGGATTTTCAAAGAATAGACAGACCGTTTTCCAAGAGAGCTGATTGGTGCTTTTGAACGCGTTGAGCTCTTAACCAGAACAAAACCTACTCTGGAGTGGGTAAGCCTTTAAGGATGAGTTACCATGGTGATTTATCCTGGTAAGAAGAGGGCTAACTTCGTAGGACGAGAAATCCAGGATTAAGCCTGAAGTTACCTCAATGAGAGAAAATCCAGCTGAGTCTGGATTTCTGCTCCACATTCAAATTCTGAGGAAACTACACAAAAGTATGGATCCATCCTGACTTGGATCAGCTGCTCCAATGGTGTGAGGGAGATTTTCTTGACTCACTTTGGACCTCTTAGTACCAACTGAGCCTGGTTTACAGTCCACAGCCTACCTGAGTATTGTTGGAGACAAAGGGGTGGAAAATTTCCTGTAAATTTTCAGAAACTTCCAATGGGATATTGAAGAATTTGTAATATTCCGAATTGTTTTGTCAAAACTTGTGGTCCAGGTATATCAATTAACCTATCACTGAAGTTGAGACGTTGCTTTAGATGTAAAAGATAATAAAAGCCTTAAATTCTTTGCAATTGTATACTGAGAAACATTGTTTCTTAAACTGTTGGACTATTTGTTCACGCAGTTGTTGACAAAGTGGTGAACCTGGCCTGAGCCTTTCAGGGCTGCTCCCTTTATACTCAATCATGACACTCACCTGTTTCCAATAAACCTGTTCACCTGTGGAATGATCCAAACAGCTGTTTTTTCAGCATTCATCAACTTTCACAGTCTTTTGTTGACCCTCGTCCCAGCTTTTAAGAAACGTGACCCAGGCACCAAATTCTAAATACGTGAATATTTGCAATAAAAAAAAGTTTACCGGTTTGAAAAATATATATCTTGTCTTTGTGGTGTATAAATCGAATAAAGGTTAAACAGGTTTATCAAATCATTGAAATCTGTTTTTATTTACGTTTTACACAACCTAACAACGTCATATGATTTAAAGATATTTGAGTGAACTTGCAGTAAATCTGGTTGTTTTAGCCAAAAGTATGCTACATTACATGTACCCTAACTCTAACTATATTCAAGTTACTCATTGTTAATTCACATTTATTCCTATGATTTCCTTGGGAAGTTTCCCACCTTGAAAGTTCCTGGAATCTTCCAAACTTACTGCTGAGCATGTACATCACATGACCAAAATCTCTGAGGAATGTTCTCATTTCTGAAAAGAATATCTCTATTATTTGTCTTCCCTGAGGAGTAAACAGGAGTCAGCCTGCGTCTGGTGTAGAGGAAAAGTAGAAGTTCTACGATACAGGCAAGAGAGGACTCATGCTGTGTCAGCAACAGGATGAGGAGTTGTGTATTTGTGTGGCTCTGAAAATCACTCAGACTCTTTGAGAACAGGACACAGGTTGGAGGGAAAACACAACAACACTGCCTGTGATACCAAAGATGTCAGTATTAAAGAGAGTCACGTGAATTTTCAGGTGACAAGCTGCGTCATAACAAGAAACGCGACTGGGTATCATATCTTTAATCTCTCATTTCTTCATCTCTTTTCTATATTTAGAAACAGGGAAGATTTGTAAAAGCTCAAAAAGAAAAGAAAAAGTGCCAACTCATTTCTCCTCTGTGCAGTGAAGCACCGTGCAACAAGCAGCTGTGTGCTCCTGCGTCTGCTGTGTGATACTAACGCCCTGAACACCGTCCTCCAGAGAAACAGTGATTGTCTCAGTGACACTTGCAAAAAAGCAGCTGTGCACCCACCATTTCCCTTTCAGACTGGGGCTGACCCCGAGTTCCCCCTCTGTTCAATCCTCCCTCTGTTTCTGCTCCCGGGACCCTCAGGACCCGATTTCAATCACACCGGGCTAAAAATAGATCCTGCTGTAATGAGCCGACTGCGTTAGGAGTCAGCCAGCAGCAACACGCAGCCTGAGTGCACACGAGCATTATTCTCACATTAACACAAACAACAAGATAAGTGAGAGAGCCTGGATAAGGTAACAGTTTAATTAAAGTGTCCAACATAACTGATAAGTACACTGCATGAGCTGCTCTGCCCCCGTCAGGAAGAAAACAGAAAAGAGGAAGACAAAAGAAAATTAGGGAGACAAGGTTGAGGAGTTTTTGTGTCTGTTTGGAACTACAAATACCTGCTGATAGCTGGCAGCTTTGTTTTCTATTGTAGCTGTGTGTAACTCTTTGGTTAGAAGATAAATCATGGTGTTATTTTGGAATGGGCCTGTAAAGTTGATTCAAACAAAAAAAAACTTTCTGTCACTCATGGTTAGAGGTTTGGTGAAGACATTTATTAACAAACAACTGTGTTTACTCTTTTTAAATCATAAAGACAACAGAAACTTCAAAAATGACCCTGTTCATTTTTTTATACACACACACTGATTACAAGCAAATAGATCACAGGTGAGGATGGTTACCTTTAGTAGACATTCAAACACATTTGTGTTCACTTTTTGTGTATTTATCAAGACAAAACCACCAGAGTGTGTGAACTTCTTAACAGGGTCATTTTTGAAGTTTCAGTTGTCATTATGGTTTAAAAAGAATAAACTTTTTTTTTTTTTTCAATAAATGTCTTCACCCAACCACTAACCATGAGTGACGGAAAGGTTTTTGTGTTATCATTCATATTTTCTGAGAAAAGGTAAAAAAATTAGAAATTCTGCTGGGGGTGTAAACTTTTGGGCACAACTGTAATTCACATCATCAGCACCAGACTGGAGGGATTTGACTTTTTTTGTGCATCGTAACTGCAGTCTTGCACTGAAATTCAGGCCCAGTGATAGATGGGTTTTTAAGAAATTCCCATACCCTGGAAGTCCCAGGGTACCTGCAGGTTTTGTGGGGTGAAATTTTAGACTTTTTAAGACCTTTTAAATGCCACTTTGAATGAAATTTAAGACCAAAAATGCTATAAATATGGTTGATGGTTGATGGTTGGAGGATCCTGCTGTATTAAAACCAAATCATGATGTGTTTCACTCAATGGAACCCATTCAAGTTTACTTTTTATCTGTTTATTGAACATAAAGTGATCCTCAGTGCTCTTTGGTTAATGACTGGATGTAAAAGTGTAAACAGCGACCCATAGTTGAGGACGGCCTAGCTAGGATGCAGATAATCTAAATCTGGAGCTTGTGAGACAGTATCCAATCTACATCTCTTTCTTGAAAAGTCCCCCCCAAAAAATGAAATCAATTAAACATTAACAAATCCTGCCCTGTCAAATTTAAGACCTTTGAGTGATTTATTTAAGACCAGGACATACAATTTTTGTTAATTTAAGACTTTTTAAGACTTTTTAAGGATGTATAGGAACCCTGAATCCAGTACCACATGGGAGTACATTCAAACAAACCTTCTGTGGGTTTGTCCCCCCCCCCTTTCTTTCAAATGCAATGTAATCCACACATCAAAGTGCTTATGCGGATTGCAACACACAAAAGCTTGGCTCCTATAGAAAGCTCTTTTTTCCTGTCATAATGTTAAAGGACTGTCTCACTCTGTCACTCAGGAAATGAAGCCTTTCATGGCCTTTTTTACATGAATATAACATTCAAAAAATAAAAATGAGCTAATAACCAGCACCATGCCTCAGTAATGTGCAACACAAACATGTAACTACGAGGTCGGCCAGGACAGACTTTTGCAATGCACTTTGTTTTTCTTGAAAGTTTTTGTTTTTCCCTGGTGATGGGTCATCTCTTCAGGTCACTTGAAAGAGGAAAATCCTTTAATACGGCCTGACCGCCATCTATTACAGGTCAGGAGCTTAAAGGAAGATGTGTGAGAGAGTATCTCTTGCTCATACACTGTGCTAATGCTAAATGAACCAAAGTGTTCTGCAAGCTATGATGTCAAAACCTCTCAGATTATTTATTGATCATTTGGTGTGTCGAGGTTGTGATATTGATCATGTTTCTCTAATTTATATGAGACATAAACTCTTCATAACCCTGTGTAAGTTCTCTGCATCACTCTCACTCACTGCTGTTTTCTCTGGCCTTTGTTTAATCCTTGAAAATAACTGATGTACTGGGTTGTGATGTCCAGCCCTGCAGGTATGAGACAGAAAGCAGAAGTAAAGACTATTCACCAGATCCACCCAGAAAAATGCAAGATTTTTTGACAAAGAATTCATTACAAGTGTATCTTCTCTACACTTGAAGCTTAAACAAAAAAAGAGAAAGAAGCAGAATGATAGCTTTTTAAAAGTCTCTGCCCTCAGATAAAGATCCTGACACATCTCACTAAAGAGATTATGGCATGGCCACTTGTGGCCTGACAGGAATACTAAGATAAAGCGTCTCAGTGGCAGGTAAGCAGTGCAGGGGCAGGAGGCTCTTAAAGGTCTTAAAGTTTTAAATGGATTTGTGTCCACTCATTGTTTACTCTTGGATCATGACTTCCTGAGGGGTTACTTAAAAGATCAACCTGAAGAGGGAATAGGCATATCAGCTACCGTGTGGGAATATCAATGACAAGATCAGAGTGAATCTATTAAGAACAACATGAAAACAGACCCTTGGCTCCAGATCTCAGACATGACTCTGCTTTTAAGAGCAGGCTTCAAACTTTTCTGATTGATAAAGCTGAGAGTTAAAGCTGACTCAGGTCTGACTCGGTCTTAGTCATACTGCTATAGGCT
>RPOG01001698.1:0-132399 GCA_008086565.1 Thalassoma bifasciatum
AAGTGACATCACACATGATCTCTCATCTCATTGGTCGAGGCTGTTGTGAAATCTGTTTTTAAACTGTGAAAGCATGCAGGAGGCTTTGACCTCTGACCTCTATGTTGGTCTCCAGTTTGATCCAGCCCGCTTCAGTCTTGGCTCCGTTCTGTTGACTCTGGAAGGTTTTCTCCAGCAGGTTGATGTTTTTCTGACTGAACGGCTTCCAGCGATTCTTCGGCTTCATCTCCCAGACCACCCCAGAGCTGTAACACACAAACACACACACACACACACGCACACAGAGCTCGTACTCCACCTGGTGAAATGTTTACATGCTGATAACAGGACCAACCGATGTGATCTTTACCTGGTGATGCCGATGTAAGCGACCTCCTGTCGGTTCGAGTTGTTGATGAGCGACAGCCCGAGGTTTTGCAGCGACACCTTCACTTCCTGTTCGAACTGCTCCAGCTCCTCCGCCTGCCGAGCCTTCGTCACGACAGCGAGGTCCTCAGTGAAGAGCAGCACCCGCTGACGACCGTCCAGGAAGGAGACCCAGTGAACCTGAGACAGGCTGTCGTAGGTGAACTGACCCACCTCGTCCTGAAACACAAAAACAAACCGTTAAAGGACAGCATGAATAAAAACACAGTAATCTGATCAGATTAAATCGTCATGAATAAAGACGAACACAGTAATCTGATCAGTTTAAAGCTGAATAAACTGACTCTGACAGATCAGGAATCAGTAAATTAAGGTCTAGTCTTGTGTCTCTCCAGGAGAATAACTTACGTTATTTTTGATCAAAACTTTTTAAAAGGATTGGGATAATTCTGATTGAAGCAGAGGGCTTGATTCCTGCTGTATTACAGGAACAAAATGTAAAAGAAACTGTTGAATAAGAGACATGTTGGATGTTTTTTCAAGGTATTTTGCACTTGAATGCCACATTGACATACAGATAAAGTACGAATTAGGGTTTTAAAACAGTTGAAGAGTCTGACCTATGGAATAATTTAACAAAAAGCACCAATATTCAAGTTAAGTAGCTGTGATTATATTTCTTTAAATGTGGTATTTGGCGCCCCCTCTGGACATAACATGTAAATACAGTCCCAAGCAGGAGCACTAGCTTTCCAGATTTCCATGATATTTTTAATTCTAGATCTGGATCTCAACCAGTTCTTCTTTGAATAACAGGAAAAAATCAAGATAGAATCTCAAAATCTAAATAATTCTTATTCTGGTAAAATCTTTTCAACAACGAATCAGGGGTCTTGTTGCTTAAATATCTCTGAAGGCTTCACTGAATGCTTTGTGAGTCCCTTAAAAGAAATAAAAAAGATGGAAATTATGCTTTTTTTAAGATAATTTTTTTAAGTCTGGTATGTTTATTGCAGCATTTAATTCCTGAAGTTTATGATTTGCTGCTATAAATTGTCTCCCAACCTTCATTCCTGTTTTTATTCTCCTTCAATATTAGGTATTTTGCCTTTTTTAGTCTTCGCCTTGTCCCTTCTGAGCCTCTGGAGTGTCTTTTCATGATTTACAGACAAAAAAAAAAGAACAAATTATTTCAGCCTCCGTCTGAATCACTTCTGTTCAGCTGCTGTCTCTTTAAGACCCCCTGCTCCACAAACCCCCTTCACTCTAATTGGCCGAGAGTGGAACAATGGATAGACCTTAGTGATTAAGGCCTGCCCTTCTAACTTGTCATGAAGTCTTTTTTTTCACGTCTTGTAAAGAATAAATGGTTTGTGAGGTACCTCAGGGCTCTACTTTTGGTCCTTTGTGCTTTTAAATTCTACTCCAGCTTTCTTTTTTGTCTTGTGTTCACTTCAAGGCAAACTTTAAAAACACAAACCTGAGGGTGACAGGAATCCCTATTAGCAGTTACATTTGTAATATTCATCCTTTAAAGAGTACAGACCTTCAGCAGGTCCAGTTCTCCAGCATGTTCCATGCAGTTCCAGCAGAGAGTTCGGATGCCTGCAGGGTCGTCCCACGCAAACCTCCGGGCCTCGCCAGGTTTCAGCTCATGAAGCACTGTCGAGCCGCTGAGGAGTAAAGCGAAAAGTGGACGTCAAGTAGATTAAAATGACTTCACCTCTAAGGTCTTGATTTTTCATTCACACATTCGCTTGTCATCTCTGGCTTCATTTATCTCCATAATCACCTGGCAATTTGATGTGGTACTGTACTAAAACTGAGTATATAGCAGAAGAAATGAATTTTTATATGTAGAATAAAGAAAATTCTAAGGAGGCGCATTTATATTTGGGTGTTTTGTTAAATTTGGATCTGTAGTTTCTTTTTCCTTAGCAAAAGATTATTTTAAACAAAGAATCTGTCTTTTCTAAACACGAGTTGACTCTTGTGTGTTGACCTCTGACCTCTGCTTGTAGCTGATGCTGACCCAGGGCGTGTGGTTCAGCAGCAGAGCTGGAGCAGCTCCATCGTAATAGTCATTGAAGCTGATGACGGTTGACTGATCGGAGATGTTGATGTCCACGATGATCCCACCGCACTGAAAACACAAAAGCATGAGTCAGAGGCAGATTGGAGCTGAAGAGAGCTGAACCCTCAATTCTTTAGAGACACTGACCATGTCCAGGCTCAGCAGGGTGCCGTTATCTTGCTTGTTGAAGAAGAAGAACTTGGAGGTGGTTTCTGATCCAACCACACGGAGGCACAACTTCCCTGAAGTGTTCTCCGGCCACAGAGGGAGGCACTACAAACAAGAGGAGGGCACATAAACACTAAAATAACTCCTCCACATATTTAGACTCAAGCTCTGTGACAGGATGTAGCCTCACTCACCTCAGTGGAGGTCAGGTAGTGCCACTTGATTGAGTTCTGGTTGGTGACCTCGCCCACTTCCAGCTCGTACGACGACTTGTTGTTGAGGGTGTAAAACGGACTCATGGTGACGATTCGGGTCAGGTTGAAGCTGCTCATCTTGATACTGACTCCCACCTAGAAACACAAACACACACAAAGCTTAACACACACTGACGTTGTTTTTTTTAGCCTTCTGCAACATCACAGTCTTCATCAGCCTCTCAGATTCAGAGGATTACAAATCTGCACATGATGACATCACCTGGAGCAGAAAGTCCTGATTTAAAATACTTACCAAGACACCACAACAAGAATCAATGTATTTCTGAATGTTTTATAGGTCCAGGGTTGAAAATCTCTTAGCCAATGAGGGAAAGTTTATTGGGATAGTGTGAGTGGCGCCCCATTTCATTTGTTAAGGAAAAAGAGGACAAGAGGAAGGAAGAGGGGTAAAAAAGCAAATACCAGACTAGGCCTAGGGCACCTGCAGGTTTTGGCAAGTCAAATTTAAGACTTTTTATGATCTTTTTAATGCCACTTTAAATGAAATTTAAGACCAAAAACGCAAAAATATGGTTGATGGTTTGGGGGTCCTGCGGCACTACAATCAAATCATAGCCTGTGTCACTTAATGAGACTCATTCAGGTTTACTTTTTGACTGTTTATTGAACATAACATTGCTCATTGGTACATATCTGTATGTAAAAGTGCAAACAGCGACTCATAGTCATAGACTGCTTAGCTAGGATGCAGATAAATTATATCAGCAGCTTGTAAGACATATTTCACTCTACACCTCCTCCTCGAAAAGTCACGCAAAAAAAACATAAAATCGATAAAAAGTCAACAAATCCTGCCCCAAATTAAAAATCTTTGAGTGATTTATTTGAGACCAGACTATGACATTTCAATGAATTTAAGACTTTTTACGGATGTGTAGAAACCTTGAGGCCCCAAAAAATGGATGGATCACCTATCACCAGTTCCTTTGCTAAGCTCAGGTCACAAAAGGTTTTTTCTGACCAGAAGTTCCAGAAACTTTTTAGACCCTTTAGAGTACAGTCAAGGCTGTTCAGGAAGTTTAGCTGAGATTAAAATAAAACAGGGTTAAGGACTGGAGTTACCAGGAAGTCCATGTTGTTGGCAGGACAGCGGACACAGCCGTAACTTCCCACAGTGTCCAGAGAGAAACCATCAGACCAGGAGCTGGTGGAGACGCACAACTGGAGCTGAAACGACAACAAAAAGTGCAGACACTAAAAACATGAGACTCTGAAAATCACTTCAAAACTTTTATAAAACAGTAAAAGCTTAAAAGCAAACACAGAGTGTAAATATGGCGTTGAGTCGGGGTCACCTTGCACTTGCTGAACAGGTTCTTCTTCCTGAAAGAGAACAGGATGATGTCTCTGAAGTCGGCCGGGTGTTTGACGCTGACGTCCTCTGCTTTGTACTGCAGCACGCGCGACGTCTTGTTGATGATCCAGTACGGGCAGAAGATGGACAGCAGCATGCGGCTCGACGTCTTCGTCACGTGAACGCTCACGTCCAACGACATGCTGGTGTCTGCGTCGCAGGTGAGACAAACGGCGAAGAACTCGGGGATCTCCTGGTCGATGCGGATGTGCCCGTGCCAGTCGCGACCCTGATACTTCATCAGCACCAAGGACAGGATCTCACCAGAGACTCGAGCGTTCAGGAGGTCGGAGGAGCTGCCCTCTGTGAGCTCGAAGGAGTCCGGGGAGCTCTGAGACCGAAAAACAAGAAACCAGATTAGAGTCTTTAACTCAGGACTCTGTGTGTAAGGATTATAATCTGTCCATTACCTCCATCATGTAGCGGATGGTGTAGGGCAGCAGGTTTCGCAGCATGGCCATAGGATGGAGGTGGATGACGTAGGCAGGGTCCCAGTCCTCCTCTCCGTGGCTGGCGATGTGTCGTAGGTCGTCGGGGACAGCCAGCGTGCTGACTGACAGAGGCTTCAGGCCGTTATCTGTCGCCGGACACTGAAGCACTGAGCGCACCTCTGAGCTGCGGTGAATCTGCTCCTTCCACGCTACGCAGGTGGCGGACGGATGATACTGACCTACCAGACTTCCTGCAGGCTGCACGAACAGCTGACATCTGGCAAGAAAAAAACTTACATTAATGATTTCCTAAAGCTCCTGTGAAAAAAATGTGACTTAATGTTGATTTTGGCCCCCCCTGTGGATGAAATGACACCCATGCACATAATAAAGCAGTGTTTATGACCAAATAAATCTCATTTTGCTTCCTTTAAACAGCTAAATGTGAAAATTTGCTGTGGAAAATGTGAATACAGATTGTGTCTTCAGCGTGGTGATGGTTACTGACTTCAGAAGTTACACAAAAAGATTCAAGATTCAAGATAACTGTATTTCATCACACAGAGGTGAAATAACATTTCAGTCTCATCTTGTCCAAGAAACATATAAAAACATAAAAAAGAGAGTGACATATAACAGGGGAAGGACAGGAGTGGGAGGACTGCGGGACAGCCTGCATGCGTGGCGCCCCGTTTCATTAGATAAGGAAAAAGAGTACAAGAGGAAAGAAGAGGGAAAAAAGTAAATATCAGACTCGTGTACGGTCAAGGCCGTCCATAGTTCTTGGGCCTCCGATTGAATTGGTTTAAAAAACTTACTCCTTATTGTGTAACAGTTTCCACATATGTCTGTTCATTTGCTTTTATAATAAATTTCTCCAGTTGTAAAGAGACTTCATGGACACTGTGTATTACCCCAGAACTGAATTTAGACCCTAGAGGTGCATAGCTCCTCAAAAAGCCCCTAGTTCCTGTGAAAGTTCCTGCAGTTGAAAAGCACTGATTTAAGAATGTTGCACAAAACATGGCCTGAAAATGCAGTTAAGTTGCATTAAAGTGTGCCTGACAGGCTGCAGACTTTTCCCTGTTTGTTTTCTTGCTCTATCCTGCATTTGTAAAAGTGCCCAAAAGAGTCTCACAGCTCTTCAGGTTTTGGGCTCCCTTTAACCAAAAAAGTTCCAGGAATAACAGAGTCAGAAGAACGAAGCTGAGCAGCACAAAGATCTAACAGATTAAATCCAGAAACATCTAGCTTGATGGAATAAATGAACAAAATGTTGCATGCACCTGAACCGGTCATTCTGACTCTACCTGTATGTTTCTAACGGGATGTGAAACTCAGTCTCAGGTTGAGCCTCCCCAACAACCTGCAGTCTCCTGGATGTGGAGCAGTACTTCAGGATGGTGAAAGGCACTGAGAAGTGGTTCTTAATCTGTAAAGAGGAAAGAGGAAACACTCAGGCTTTCTGTTTGAGTATAATTTTTTTTTAATGGAGGTGTGAAAGATCCAGACCTGCAGTGGAGAGCGCACGGTGATGACTTTGTTCCCCTCAGCAGCGTCGATCTGCATCAGCACAGAAACCGCCTCCTGATGCATCGGACCCCGGATGTTGTGGAGACGGCGACCCGGTTTGTCGACGGCGATGTTGGAGATCTCGCTGTATCCTGTGGGAACTGAAGGAGCAAAGACTAAACTTAGATCTTAAACCTTATCAGGTCTGACATGATGATTCATGGAGAAAAAGAGGAGTCCTGACCAATAGAGAGGTTGAAGAGGCAGCTTTCCTGGCGCTGCAGAGCCGACAGTTTCCCCCGTGACGACAGCTCGAACATGGAGTGCTCCAGGTCCATGCTCTGATCCACCTGCAGCTCGATGAGTTTCCCCTGCGTGGGTGAAGCCACCGGCCTGAGGCTGGCGCTGTGCTGCACAATGAGAGGGATCCCCAGAGAGTTCCTGATGGTGAAGGGAGCTTTCTCCTTCATGGAGTGGTCGAACGTGGAGGCTGTGCCCTCTGAAAACGCCTGAGCGACACAGAAATAACAGATCAGGAACCTGGTTCTCCTTAGAAAAGACTAATATCCTCCATATGTTTCTAACTTGTAGTAGAAACTTGGGAAACACTTTACTTTACTTCACAGGTCCGCAAACATCATCACAATCAGGTAATAATTAGACAAACTTCTTAAAATGTATTTAATTGAAATAAACCCCAAATTGACATGACATTTGGATGAAAACTAGCATGTAACTTCCTTGAAATAATCTCAGAATATAACTGTAAGCAAATTGCAATTGGTAAGTAGCTATTTTGTTACATTCTAGGAAGTGACCTCCAAATTTCAAGGTTCATAGGTGAAAATTGGTGAATAATCTATATCTAATTGTGGACCCAACTTAATATTGCTTGGTGTATTCACTAAATCAGCACGTGTATCACCTGCTTCTCTGGAAATAGTAGAATATAATTACAAGGTGATGTTGGGGCAATTCTCCATACATTTTATGGGGAATTGTGATTTGATGTAAGATAAATTATTCACTTGATATTCAAAGGAAATTTGAAAGAATTCAAACTAAAGAGTTAGTGACCAATTATGACTTGCTTAAAATTGAATTTGGACATTACTTTAAAGAAGTTAAATGCTCATTTCCACCCAATTATCTGGGTAAATTTCAAATATATAAAAAGAAAGTTTTTCTAATTATTACCTAATCACGATGAAATTTGTGGA
This sequence comes from Thalassoma bifasciatum, assembly GCA_008086565.1. Classification (NCBI taxonomy): domain Eukaryota; kingdom Metazoa; phylum Chordata; class Actinopteri; order Labriformes; family Labridae; genus Thalassoma; species Thalassoma bifasciatum. Next base: position 7,404 of record RPOG01001698.1, read on the forward strand.
CCTGTAAAGTAAAATGTTTTCAAAGCTTGTACCTTAGAGAGGTTCTGCAGGACGTTGAGCGTGCACTGAGACACGGTGATGTTCATGGTGTCTTTGGAGCAGATGCTGAGCGCCGTACGAGGATCAGGGAGGATGACAAAGTCGTCTCCGTGAACGGGACTCTTGTCCTGAAGTGGACTGTTCTTCATCTTTCAGGATCAAACACAACAACATCAGTCTCACCGAGCTATTGTAACAGAATACTCTCACTGATGCATTACATCATATCTAAAAGTCAAGGATTTTAATTCTGCTGCTGATTTTGGGGTTAAGAGTTTCTGAAAAATGCCGCCAAGATTGACTTTCATTTCAGCCATAATCTCTCAGCCAAAGGGTAGATCATGCTTTGCATTTTGGGAACTGTTCTTGAACTTCTCATGTTATTCATGCATTTAGATTTACCTCCACTTCCAGGTTCCACCTGCGCTTGCCGCCGTCCACTCGTTCAATTAGAGGCTCCCACACGGCGTGAGTCTCATTAAAGTAGTTCACCTGCAGACAACAACAACGGTAACTTGTGTTAACATATCTGTCATTATGTTTATGTTTGTTTGCAGCTGCTGTAATGCCTGAATTTCATTGTTTCAGAATAAGGTTTTCAGTCATGTTGAATATTCAAATAATGTTTTTAAAATGCATGTCTGCCTTAAAAGAATTTGGTGTTTGAGTGACAAACCAAACTTTCTTCCTTTGAAAAAAACAGGTGTTAAATTTGGCTTTAAGAAGACACATTCGTCAGCATCTGTCAGAAATTAAGGATGGTCGCTCACCTCCAGCGTCATGTCGGCTCTCAGCTGCAGCAGAGACGACCAGTTCTTAGCTGATCCGTCAAAGGAGGACTCAGCCAGAAGAAGAGGGACGGTCCTGTGACCTAAACCAGACTCCATGGTGACCTGAACCACCTGTGAGGTAAAAGCATCTCATCAGGAAGAAGCAGACATCACCTTTCAGATTTAAGCTTCTTTAAAGGAGGTTTAAGTTTCAGACCTTGATCTCTGCAGCGAAGCTCTCGCCCTCGTTGCGTCCGTCCGGCTCTGAGAAGCTCTCGGTGACCTCCATGGCCTGGTCCACGCCCAGGAACCAGTAGTTACAGTCATAGATGTTCATGACGGACCAGAGGTCACAGGTCTCGGCCTGTGATTCTGTGCTCTGCTCCTCTTTCTTCTTCGCCGCCATCGCAGACGTGATCGTCATGACGGTGTTGAGGATGAATGGAGAGATCTGCAGGACGAAGACGACGAAGGATGATGAGTTTACTGACAGCTGGATTTCACAGCATCCAGTGGTTTTGCGTTCTAACTATCTGTACCTTGACGATGACTTCCTCCACTACGACAGAGCCTCGCAGCGGTTGGTTGGGATGTGTTTTAGTTTCCAGGGCAACAGAGCACGGCTTCAACACCTGAGAGAAGAGGAAGAAGAGGGACAGAGTCAGAGAGCTCAGGTAAACATGTTTTCATCTGCAGGAAACTGAAATCAGTGTCTCAGAGTGTCTAAGTCTAGCTTTATATTTATAAATGCAATATAAACAATAACTTAGTTTTAGCCTTTAGAGTGTGTTTTAGCCTTTAGCTCAAGTTTTGGTCTTAAACCATAGTCTGTTCAATGATGGATGTAGTCTCCACAACGTCACCTGTCTGTATCTGAAGTCAAGTTTTAAAGCAAATGGCTGGCACGGCAATATCTGAAATGAGAAGGGTGGAGAGTACCACCTTCTAAACTACTGTACTTTTGAGAAAAAAATTCAAATCCCTGTTGCCCTCTAGCTTTTAGCACATGATTTAGTGTTTTGTTTGTGTTTCAGCATTTAGATTGTGTTTTAGCCTTCAGCCTATGCTCTATCACTCTCCCGTTTAGCTTTCCTCTGCTCTTTTGTCCTTTTGCTGTCACACCGTCCAGCTCCAGTTTCCACAATTATTACTAAATACATCACAGGAATCACTTTTCACGGAGAAAAACACAAATCTCTCATCTCACTGCTAAACTTCATTAGCAAGTGTAGCGTTGTCATAGAGACTTAGACTTGTTGTAAATGAATCCGGTCCAGTCTGACCCAATCAGGGAGCTGAGGTTATGCATTTAGAAATAACCTATTTTAGCGCTTATAACGTCATTTTAAGTTGTAGATGATGACCAGGCATATATCTAGATATGAGACTTTTAAAGGTAATTTAAGAAGTCCTCACAGTCTTTTTAACAACAGGGTGTCTTGTATGATGTTTTCAGACTCAGTAGAGACTAGAATAAACTCTGAGGGCTCAGAAAGTGAGTGGTAGACTTTCAGGGTTGGACAGTCTCAACAGCTGGATGGTATTTCTGTTTATCTGACACAAACCTAAAACCTTCAGACCCCTCAGTGTTTCTACCCCTCGGATCTCACCGTGGTCACAGCTTTGTCCTCGTCTCGGATGAACGGACAGGCGAGAACTTTCAGCTCCCTCAGGTTGGCTCTCATGTTCTGGGTCCCGTCTTCCTCGCCTTGCAGGGAGAAGTCGCACTGAAACGAGGCCACCAGGGCGGGGGCGTCGGCTTTCATCAGGCTGGCCACGAACATCACCTCCGGGTCCACAACCACCGCCCGGAAACGAGACCTGGCGCCAGGGGCTGTGGAAGGAAGATGGAGAGATGAATGGATGGTTTCAACACATCAGCAGGTTTAGAGGCTAACTTTTGTCGTTTTTGCGTCAGTGCTTTTATTTCTCAGTCTCACCCGTCTTTGCGTCCGCTCGAGGCTCGGTCGTCTGCTTCAGCGGCAGTCTCTCGTTCTGAGCAGGGACGGCGCTCTGAGCCGGACTCTGCGGCAGAGCCTTCAGGAAGAAATCAGCCACGGCCATCAGAAACTCCACGCTGGCACACAGGTAGAGCTTCTGCAGGACCGCCACCACCTCCTGCTCCGCCGCGCTCTGACGATACGTCACGTCGATCATCACCTCTGAGCTCTGCTCCTCTCTGCGCCCGAGCATCCTGCAGGAAACAACACCACAGTCAGTATGTGTGTAACCTGAAATGACTTCCATGTGTGGTCATGTGACTCTTACCGTGATGTCACCCTCTCCATGCCGGTCCTCAGGTCGTCTAACGTGCAGTCGGTGAGGATGATGGCCACTTCCATGCTGCCGTTGTTCAGGATCTTTCCTGAAGTCTTGAACAAATGCAGAGCGAACTGACCCAGTCTGAGGTCGTCCTGGTGCCGGAGCTCAGTCGACTGTTTTGGGTCATTTTTGTAGAGAACCAGACCCAGAGACTCGATATTGAAGCTGAACTTCATGGTCTCAAAAGGTTCCTCCTCTTCATCACTGCTCACCGTCTTTTTCCCAACATCTGCTGAGCTCACAAAGCAGAAACCAGTCATGAAATGTGTCTGTTCTCCTAAACTTAAACACACAAACCTGATTCTGTGTCACACCTGTGGGGGCGCCCCCTGCTGCTTGGACCTGCAGACTGGTCTCCTGTTTTGGGACGCTGCTCTCTAAGCTGCTCGCCTCTCCCAGGTTCTCCTTCAGGATCCTGAGCAGCACCTTCAGGTCATCCTGACTCAGCTCCACCTTCAAACACAGCTCAGATTACTATCAAACTCCAGACGGAGATTCATCACAGCGTCTAAACTCTGATCCTGATGGGAAACATCTACAGGGATGCTCACGTCAAGGGAGGATCTCGGAAGTTTCTGTCTTAAATCTTCTGAAATTACACCTTTATTCCTGTAACACCGTTCTTTAAATGACATTTGTTAGCTGGCGTGGCGTTGTCATTAAGACTTTAACATGCCGTGATTCAATGTGGTCCAGTCCGACCAGATCAGGAAACTGAGAAATAGCATTTAGAAATAACAGATTTTAACGCTTATAATCTCATTTTTAAACTGGGGATAATAATCAAGCATATATCTAGAAATGAGAATTTATTAAAGATCACCTAGAAAGTCCCCACAGTCCCTTTAAATAAGATAACCAGGTATGAGTGCAAGATCATTTCTCTGACTTGTAAGAAGAATGCGGCTCATATTAAGTCCAAAAAGATTGTTTTTACTAGAAATTTGACAAAAACACTGACTTGGTTTGGATTTTTTGCAGTGTATTTGTGATATATACACTCAGATATTCCCGTCCAGTCCCAACTGGGAACCTAGGAATTGGCATTTAGAAATAAAGTATTTTGGCGCAGATAATCTCATTTTAAATTGAAGATTATGACCGGGCATATATTTGAATATGACTTTTTCAAGATCACTTAGAAAGTCCAAACAGTCCCTTTGAGTATCATAACGTATCAACTTTAATCTGTTAAAAAACAACTACTACAAAATTAAAATTTCCCTTCAGGGATCAAAAAAGTAAATTTCTTTTAATTTCATTTCATTAAGAATAAAACCTGTGATGAGCCTGATTATTATATCATGTTAAATTTAAATTGCTCCAACTATTCTTAGTAGCCTTGTATTTTTACCATTTTGCTATACTGTCTTACTGTGTACTCAGTATTATTTACTTGGGCTTTTCTAATTTTCTATGCTTATATTAAATGTGTATATTTTATTTAATATTTTACTTAATGTTAAATTTTAATTGCTCTTTCTGTTCTTATTACTTTTATATTTTTACCATTTTTGATGTCCTTATTATTCATTTAGGCTTTAAAAACCAGAATCTGAGCACTAATTTCGTATCACTGACATGCAAATGTGAGCTGGCATGACAATAAAGTTCCTTGAATCCTTGAATAAAAAGTCGATATTCGGATCCCCATGATTCTGTTCTCTACAGAAACTACAGACCAGCTGATCTTATTTATCTCTACACACAGAGGAGGAGACTAGTGACGCTACACACATCAGCACTACAGGAACTGAAAGTACCTTCGGTGGCGAACAAGTCGACTGGTTGCAAAAATGAGAACAGAGGAGTTAAAAAAGGCTGTACAAGATTCAAGTGATGGACCTGCTCTTTTAAAGGGAACCCCGACTGTAAGGACTAATAGGCATGAATATGCTTAAATGTTTGTCTCAAACTAGAATTTGTTGTTAAAGACATAACGAATTGGTTTTTTCTTTAAAAAAAATACAGTTTAAAACACAGTTTCTATCCTTCGGGTGCAGCCATTGTTTTACTGCCGCAATGCATTCTGGGTTGATGACGTAGATTGGTTGCTTGGTGCCGAGCATCTGGATTTTGCCGTTTACTCACTACTAGTCGCTGTAAGTCACGAGGTTTCAGGAGGGAAAAAAACATAGTAATGCCACATGTGGCTGCTTTTGGGTGAACTTTTCAGTCCAAAGGAAACAAGGAGACTGATGTTAGTCTGCACAGCTTCCCAAAAGACAAGAAAAGAAGGAAGTTGTGGGAAATCGCTTGTGGGCGTAAACAACTTCCGATGGACCCGCGGCTATGTTCTGGCCACTTCTCCCCAGAAGCCTTTGCTGCATTTAGCCGGCCCATGCTGATGAAAGAGCTGACAGGTGTGGGTCATTATAAACGGAGACTAAAGCCAAATGCTGTGCCGACTATTTTCCAACACAAACCCACAAAACTTCCTCTGGAAACCACTGAAGTCCGCTCCAGGACTTATATGATCCTGTATGAGATCCAGCCCGGTGCAACCATATGACGTCACTACCAAGACGTTATTGCGGCGTAAACAACAATGGCGGCCGACAGGGGAAAATATTTTTTCAAATTTTATACAAACGAAGATATTTTGAGAGATTTTATTATCGTTCTTATGTAGCTGGTAAAAACACTGATCATTTAGGAAAATGACGTTCTGGTAGCCAGGGTTCCTTTTAAAACTAAGAAACCCTGACAAGAAGAGTTTTCATTTTACTGACTGTTGTGTTGTTTTTTGTATGGACAAAGAAGAGACTGTTAAATAAAAACACCAGAAGAAGGAGTTTTCTCCCGCTAAAGATCTGCACAGTCCTGTTTTTTTTCACAGGAAGATTTCAGCTTTAACATCTCCTCTTCCTCTTCTTTACCTTCATGGGCTTCAGATCTCCAACAATCTCCACAGCGACCATCTTCTTGTACCAGGACGCCGCCAGATTCCTCTTGATGTTCAGGTCCAGGTTGACGGGCTCCAGCAGCTCAATGCTGGGTCGACCTGAGGCTGGATCCATGCAGGTCCTGAAAGAACACATCACATTACTTTCTCTGTCAATGACACTGCGCTAACGTTGAAAAGGATCAAGACTGTTTTGTTTCTTATCCTGACCTGGAGAGTTTGAGGTGCTTCAGCTGGATCTCCATGTTGTCGATGACGGCGGGCAGAGGACAACCTTTCACCGGCAGCAGAGAGAAGCTGTTTCGCACCGTGATCAAACCCAGATCCATCATGAGGGCGTCGTGGGAGGTGGAGGACTGAGGGATGATGATGAGCGGAGCGTTCAGGTCGATGTCCATGGACAGACGGAAACTCTTCTGGGCGAAGTCTCGAACACTGGACGCTGCTTTCTCTGCGGCCTGAGCTGTCGCTGCGGTAACGGCTTCTTTAGCCGTCTGGAAGTTGTTGCTGAAGTTCTGAAAATAGAGACAATAACTGGAGTACAATCAAATCATGTACAAAAAGATAAATATACAACCCTAAATGTAAATTAAAACAGAATACAAAGATTTGCAAATCATATTCAACCCATATTCATTCGTATACACTTCAAAGACAAGATTTTCATTGTTCAAACTGATCAACTTTATTAGTTTTTTTTTGCAAATATCCACTCATTTTGAATTTGATGCCTGCAACATGTTCCTAAAAAGCTGGGACAGGGGCGACAAAAAGACTAGAAAAGTCGAGGAATGCTGAAAAATCACCTGTTTGAATCATTCCACAGGTGAACAGGTTCATTGGAAACAAATGACATTTCAAACTCTTTTTGGAAATCGTGGACGTGGTGTCCTCAGGGGCAAAGAGGAAAAGGACAATCCGGATTGTTCTCAGAGCAAAGTTCAAAAGCAGCATCTGTGATGGTATGGGGGTGTGTTAGTGCCTATGGCATCATGGGTAACTGTCCCAGTATCTGTGAAGGCAGCATTAATGCTGAAAGGTACAAACAGGTTTTGGAGCAACATCTGCTGCCATCCAAGACACTTTGTCTTTTTCAGGGACGTCCCTGATTATTTCAGCAAGACAATGAAACCAAGACACATTCTGCTCCTGTTACAACAGCGTGGCTCTGTANTTCATTGGAAACAAATGACATTTCAAACTCTTTTTGGAAATCGTGGACGTGGTGTCCTCAGGGGCAAAGAGGAAAAGGACAATCCGGATTGTTCTCAGAGCAAAGTTCAAAAGCAGCATCTGTGATGGTATGGGGGTGTGTTAGTGCCTATGGCATCATGGGTAACTGTCCCAGTATCTGTGAAGGCAGCATTAATGCTGAAAGGTACAAACAGGTTTTGGAGCAACATCTGCTGCCATCCAAGACACTTTGTCTTTTTCAGGGACGTCCCTGATTATTTCAGCAAGACAATGAAACCAAGACACATTCTGCTCCTGTTACAACAGCGTGGCTCTGTAGTAGAAGAGTGCAGCTACTAGACTGACCTGCCTGTAGTCCAGACCTGTGTCCCGTTTGAAGTTCCTGTTTAAAGTAAAGGTGATGTAACAGTGGGAAACATGACCCTGTCTCAGCTTTTTAGAAACTTTTTGCAGGCATTAAATTCAAAATAAGTGAATATTTGAAAAAGACGACACAGTAAACCAGTTTAAAAATTAAACATCTTGTCTTTGTAGTGTATTCAGTTGACAATAGGTTAAACAGGATTTTCAAACCATTGTATTCTGTTTCTATTTACGAATTACACAAAATCGTACAAACGGTGTTCCTCAAGGTTCCTCAGTATTTGGTTGTGTCTTCTACTCTCTTTCTATCTCATTTTTTCTGCTAAAAAGATACTACAGGGGGATCAGAGGGACAGAATAAAGACGAAAACAAGCAGAACACTCCCTCTCTAACCTCTGATTTGACCACACAGTAGTTTCTCCCAGTTCCTCTTTACTCACCAGCAGAGACATGATGAACTTGTGCAGGTAAACCACCTGGATGCAGCCCACGTTCAGCTTCAGACGGCCGTCAGTTTTGGAGGTGTCGGCGTATCCGGCGCCCTCGGTGGCATTAGGAGTCAGACTCATCGTGAAGCTGAACACCTCGTCGCCCACGATGGAGATGGCCTGAGAGAACGAGACGTCAGAGATTAACTTCGCCGTTAAATCTTGTTTGACTCAATCTAGAACGAGGAGTCCGAGACGGGCGCCAACCTTTTCGTGAATGCTGTTTGGATCGATGTTCAGGACGAGGAAATCTCTCAGACTGGCGGAAATGTGAGTCTGAGGGCCTTGCATCAACAAAGAGCCGTTTATACCTGAAGAACAAACATAGATGTAGAGATATAGATCAAACAGACTTTACCTGGATAAACGACAGCAGACAGAGGTTCAGGTGTGACTCAGTACCTTGAATCTTGATGTCGGCCATGCTGCAGCTCTGGTCGCACACAAGCACGTTGAAGGCTCCCAGGTTCATCATCACCTTCAGGTCGATGACTTCACTGTCTGCAGGCGACACCACGGCAGCTGATCGGGGAAAGACAGTATTTTAATCTAATCACACCAAAACTAGGTCAATAAATGTGCTCACTGTATTAAATGTGTGGAGTGTGTGTGTGTAAGTGTGTGAAAGAGACACTGACTGGATTTGGCTGGCACAGTCTTGTCCTCCGTTTTCAATTTTGTCTCTTTCGCAGGAGATGAAACGCTGCCAGATGACAGCGCTGCAGACAGGAAGTTCATGGCTGACAGCAGAGCCTCAGTGTGGAGCATGACGTCCAGAGAGGTGAAGGTCACCTGGGTTAAAGAGATGATGCAGAAAGGTCACAGGTGTGTCATTTTAGACGTATTTGAAACATGTTTCCAGGAGAAAAAGCTCAAGTTTGGGAGACAGACAGAATGTACGTACCACGCTCAAAGAGAGAGAGATTTTTAGACTTTGCCATCAAGAGGTCATGACAGAAAATGATGTTGAATCCACATTTTTGTGCAGATTTTGTCTTTCAAAGGCTGTTGTTTTAAACTTTTGATCAGCTGATGAACAGACCATTTACCCCTCACCATTTCACCTCACTTTCAGCTCCCTGTTAGACTTGAATCTCTACTTCCCAAACTAAAGATCTGTGAAAAATCAGAGAGAGATGATAAATGAGAGTGATCTGACTCACATTGATCATCTTCTCTGTGTTTTTGTAGGTTGTGGCGAAGTTTGGCCCCGAGCGGTCAGCCTGAGGAAACACACAGAAAGTACAGGTCAAGGTTGAAAACACATTGATTCAAAGTCTTTTTTCTTTACTCCTGGATTATCTCCTGCTACAGGTTGTAGGTTAATACAAGAGGAGTTTTCACCTTGAAGTATTGCACTTTGAGCAGCTCAGCTCCAGTTTCCACCGAGGAGCTGATGAGGCAGAGCGGGTCTCCGTTCCAGTCTGAAACAACACAAACACTCAGGATTGACTGTGGCGTGTTCTGAAGACAGGACAATAACAGTGGACCGTGATCTGCTCTGACCTTTGAACTCATGACACTGTAACGTGATCTTTCTGATGTACGTCGAAGCGCACATGTCGTATTTTCTCATTTTGGTGTCGATGCCGAGCTGAGCGACGTGGAAAACCAGGAAAGGCGACTCTTTCTTCTCGATGGGTTTCTTCAGAGTCAGCAGCACCTTTAGGAGGAAACGTGGAACAGATTCATACACCGCAAAACCTTTAACCTGGAGGAGACTCATAAATCTGTGAGGGTTTTTGCGCGTCTCACCTCTTTGAGCTCAAAGTTGAGCAGGACGTTGATCGTGTTTTCTGTTGGATCTCCATTGGTGGCGACCTGAACGCCGTTAGCTCCCGTTTCAGAAGGCGACACCTCCATCTGCTGCTCGGCGAGCTCGGCTTTCTCTGAAGACGGGAATAAGGTCAGAAACACAACGTTCTAAACGTGCAGAAAAGGATAAATGTGATTTGTTTCTCTACCTTGAGCCGTCTTCTTCACATCCATGCTGTGCTCCACGCTCCCTTCCCCGATGTTCTCCACCATGATCTTCATCAGCACCCCGAGGTCTTCTTCGCCAAGACTCATCTGGTGGACACAGGAAACAGTTTCAGGTCTAAAACGTTAAAACATGAGCGTGTGAATGTAAAAGAGGAGCAGACAGGTTCAGCTCACATTGAGGGAGTGGATGACTCCCTGGACCTGGACTCCGGGGATCTTGGTGAACCAGGAAGCAGCCAGGTTTCTGGTGATGAGCAGCTCTAAGTTGATGGGTTTGAGGATCTCGATGTCGGGCTGAGACGGGCCTTGTGTCAGCGTCGCTCTGAAAACACAACAAGTCATCAGCAAGTCATCATTTAACATCCAAATTATTTTCTTTTCCCAAACCTCCAACTCTTACTCCATCAGTTTAATCCTCATGAGTTGGTCCTTATTAAGAGTTTCAAGCCACTCTTTCTTCCTTTTATCATTTGCATATTCTCTAATTGTGATTATTTGTCTCTATACTGCAACTGCAATTTGTGATGTGATGACTTATAGGTTCCTCATCCTCTGCGTTGTCAAATGAACACGTTTATGGAAATGAACATTAAAGTTATTTACAGCATGACAACAACCCATGTCAATTTTGTCTCTCTCTCTTTTTCTTTTTTTGTTACTTGAGACTATTTTTTGCCCATTTGAGTCACTTTTCTCTCTTTTTTTGCCCCTTTTGGACCGTTTTTTGCTACTTTCTGACTACTTTCCAAATTTTTTCCCTATTTTCTTGCCAGTTTCTGCTGCTTTTTGACCGCGTTGGACTAAGTTTTAATGTTACTTGCTACTTTTTCACTACATCATTAGAGCCTGAGATTTCCCTGTAATATTATTAGGGCCTTACAAAATCTTCAGAAGATCTTCACAACAATCTTCAAAAGATTTTCACAAGGTCTGCACAAGCTCTTTGCGAAATAGCTATGAAATCTTCACGCTTTTCATGTCCCTCAGTCTAAGATCATGGGATTCTGTTCATTTATCCTCAGATTAAAACCTGAGAGCCTGGTTTGTGTTGATACCTCGAGAGCTTCAGCTGCGTCAGCTTAACGTCCATCTTCTCCACGACCGCAGGCAGAGAAAACCCTTCAGCCTGCCGCAGAGAGAAGCTGTTCCCCACCGTGATCAGACCAAGATCTACCACCATGGCATTATGGGAGGTGGAGGACTGAGGGATGATGATGAGCGGAGCTTTCAGCTTGATGTCCATGGACAGACGGAAACTCTTCTGAGCGAAGCCCCGAACGCTGGACGCCGCTTTCTCCGCGGCCTGAGCCGTGGCAGCAGTCAGAGCTTCTTTCGCCGTCTGGAAGTTATCGACGAACATCTGAGGGAGGAGGGAGAGAGAACGAAAGTGAGAGGAGGGAAGAGGGGCCATCAGAGGATGAAGAGGAGAGTCAGAGGGCGTTCACTGCCCGGACAACGATTGTTCCTGTTTCATAACCTTTGAATCAACAATTAAACCTCTGATTTATTAAAATGATTCTTCAAACTTACAAATATCAAATAAGGCTTCATTTTTGAATCATCTCAGAGGTTAAAGGTTCACGAAGGTTAATGAAACAAAAACAAGGAGTTAATACATTTTCAGGGAGGGACGTGAGGTCACACAGGCAGAGGTCATGTGACAGTGAAGGGGGAGGAGTCAGTGATGGCAGCTGAGTGATAGCATAGCACTGATGGAGGAGAACTGTCGCATGTTGAGCATGAAAAACATGAGATCCTAATGTTATTCTCTCAGGCCGTTACATAAAACCTCCTCTGGGAGATCGAATCTGATCTCTGCAGGTGCAAACTTTATCTGAACGTTCAATTCTGCGATCTGAGGACACGGCAGTCTTCAGCCAGATGGTGTTTAAGGTGGACAGGGGGGGTGGGGGAGGGTGCAGTGGAGTCGCTGAGTGGAGCTAAAGCAGCAGGTTTGATGCAGATCAGAGCTGCATGCTGGAAGCTGTACCTCATCGGCAGACGCATACTGAAAGCTAAAAGAAGCCTGGAAGAACAAAACACATCAGACAGAGCAGAGACATGAGAGACAGGAAGCTGTGGAGAGAAACATGCAACAGGAGACACAACAAACTCTCACGTTACTGCACGATAACAACAACACAGCTGGAGAGATGTGCTGCTGGATCCTCAAGAATGACTTTTACGGATTAGTCTGTGAGTTCATTCAGTGTTTTCAAAACTGCTGAGATTGGAGGAGGGGGGAGTGATGCTTTCATCAAACAGGACGTGAAAGGTTCAGGGCTCTGAATTTGGCTGAGTTTGCAATGAGACACAATTTTAGAAAGACACGGACAAGGATATTTGTTTCACTTTAAGCAGCTGTGAGCAGAGTATGTTCGAAGTAGACTGCAGCGCCCCCCTCTTGCTGGAGGACTCGCACAAACTGTTATGGTGAAATGACACCTATTTGTTTGTTACTTCTCACATTTAGCACTACTTTTCTTTGATCAAGAAAACTTTACACTGGATACAACGCTACAAAGTCATTTATTTATCAACAGTTATGAGGAGCTGTTGCAAGAAACATGACAACAAGCAAACTTTTTGAGTTTTTACCATATTTTAGTACCAACATATTGGTACCGTGCAACATTAAAGAATCTTGGTTATGTCCTACCAGTGCTCATCTACCAACTCCAACCTCACCAAGCAGAGCAAACGTAACGTGGCTCTTCATTTTATTGATAGACTCTCAGGTTTGAACAGATCACTGCAGATTAACTGCTGCATTAGAGTTGGCATGAACATTTTCACCAACAGTTTACGCTGTGTTTAAGCCTTTCGTCCATAATTTAGTCCTCAGTATTTGGTCCGTGTTTTAGCTTTTAGTTTGTGTTTTAGCCTTCAACTTTTTCTTCAGCTTTTAGTCTGTGTTGTAGCCATTAGCCTGAATTTTAGCTTTTAGTTTGTGTTTTAACTCTCAGTCCATGTTTTAGCCTTTAGCCTGTGCTCTATCACCCTTTCGTTTAGCTTTCTTCTGCTCTTCTGTCCCTTCTTCTGTCAGACAGTCTAGCTGCTATGTCTACGATTACTACTAAATATATCAAAGAAACCAAGAAAAACACAGATCTCTCTCCTTGCTGCTTAATATCGTCTACTGGTGTAGTGTTGTCATAGCGACTTTAGTTTACGGTAAATCACTCCGGTCCAATCCGATTCGACCAGCCTTCGTGCTTGGGAAACTAAGATCTAGGATTAAGAAATAACCTATTTTAAGGCTGATATCCTCATTTTAAATGGGCGATTATGAAAGTTTGTCTCATTTTTACTAAATCTTCTTAACTGTGTTGTTTTATTTTGAAAGTTAGTGGTTGTTTTTAGGTGGTTACTGTGCACAACTTCCTGCCCTATTCCGTCTGCACACTTGAAGTTATTTCCTACATCTCGTGGACCTACACGCTGCCGGAGGAAACGTCTCTCAGTGTGAAAGGAATAAAACATCAACACAAGGCTGCAACACAAGCGTAAAAACAGAGGAGTGTGAGTATATATACATATATTTAGTGTATAAAGGAGTGTGTGTGTGTTTATATGAAATATCTGACCAGCAGTGACATAAGGAACTTGTGCAGGTAGACGATCTGGATGCAGCCCAGACGCATCGTGACCTTCCCGTCCACCTTCGACATATCGCTGTATCCTTCGCCCTCCGTGGCTCCGGTGTACAGAGAGAGTTTGAAGCTGAACACTTCTTCACCCACGATGGACACGGCCTGCAGACGAAGAGGAGGAGGAGGAGGAGTCAGGTCAAAGTTCATCATACAAAAAAGCAGAACAATCAGAGGTTTTCTGTCCCTGACCTTTCTGTGGATGGTTTGGGGGTTGACGTCCGTGACCACGATGTCTCTGAGTCGAGCGAAAACCTCCGTCTCTTTCGCCTGCACCAGCACTGACGCGTCGATCCCTGCAGGGGCGGAGACAGACAGGTGTCACATGACTCACCTGGCGTTTAAAGGAGGATAAATCTGCAGTGTAGTTTCCTCACCTTGGACTCTGATGTCAGCGATGCTGCAGCGATCGTCACAAACCTCCACATGGAAACATCCCAACACGGCAAAGAGCTTGAAGGTGAACACGCCGCCATCTTTGGCTGCTTTAGACACTGCAGAGAAAACACACATGTACAGAGGATTAGTTTCTGAATGAAAACACTGTTACACCTGTCAGAAGTCCACACTCACCTGTCCGACCCTGTTCGCTCTTCTCCACTTGTTTTTTGGCGTCCTGGTCTCGGCTGGCGGTGGATTTCTGCGGCATGGCGGTGTTCAGGTAGTTGATGGTGGACAGTAGAGCTTTGGTGTGAAGCAGGAAGTGCAGAGAGGAGAACTCCACCTGGAAGAGCATTAGGTAAACTGAGATTAAGTGATATTTTCACTCCAAAGAAAGAAAAACATTACCAAATGAGTTTTATAATCAAATTCATTGATTACTTTTTTTAGACTACTACAAGAACAGAAGGAGGGTACGTGATTTTTAGGGGGATTTTGGCTGAGGAGAAAAAAATTGAAGTACCTTTTTTTTTTTTTTTTTCAAATTCTGACTTTAACACCAGATTTTTATCAGAATTCTGGTGTTAAAGTTAGAATTTGAACTCCAAAACTTTAACTTTGGAGGCAGAGTTCTGGTACATCCTTTCAAGGTAGGGTCTACAGGATTTTTCTGAAAAACAAAATCTCAACTTTTACAGGAAAAATCCCGCCGAATTGTCATCTATGGGCCTCTATACATGTTTTAGTGTCCGTGTCTGCCTCAACCCCTTCCTCTGACTGTATGTTAATGTTTTGATCGTGGTTATGGGTGGTGACCAACCAATCACAATGCGTCCAGTGTGCATGTGACTTTGTGTGTTGATGTAAGCATGGAAGAAGCTATCCTGAGCAACTACAATAGCGGCCGTAACACAAAGAAAGAATGATAAATATTTACAGGATACCTCATTTACCTGCAGGAAGTCAGGTGTACAGCCCTTGAATCTCTCTCATGTAGAAACACAATGCTGCAGGTGCTCACTGGGCTGGTGAGTGTGTTCACATAGCTACAGCTGTTAGCTACAGTCAAGCAAGTACACGTGTGCTTCATTCAGCTGCCTACCGTCCTCAACTCCAGTCTACCTCTGTCCACTGAGGTTTATCACTGGCTGTAGCCACCTCACACACCAGTAACACCCGTCAAAATGACAGTTCAGCTCTTAAAATGTGGTATCAATGGTTACCACTGGTAACAGTCCTCCTTCTTTCTTCCACATTCCACAAATTGAATCCAACGGGATGAGATTTTACTCAAGTGTGCACAATTCTAGTCGAAATGGAAACTCTTCGAAATCGAAACTTCGGAATTATTGCTTTTATTTTTGGAAAATGTGTCATAATAATAATAATAATAAGATCAATTATTCCTATACTCTCACTTTGAATTTAAGAGACTTAATTATAAGAAACACTCAAATAAGGATTTTCATGGTAGAGATTTCAAGTAAAGCTGAAGTCTGATTTGAAAATAATCAGAGTGAGATTTAGGGTGAATTCCAATTCCTGTCTTTACCCTCAATCTTAACCCTCAATCTCAAAATGCGCACTCCCGCGAAGTGTAAGTGCTGTCCCGATTCTCAGAAAGTTGAGGTTGAGGGGTAAGATTGAGGGCTGTATCTCCCTCAATATTGAGATTTTCCAACACCACCCTTGGGACTAAGGGACATCCAGAATGCATTGCGTATTGTCGGTAAATAAACATGGCGTCCAAAGCGGCAGAGAAGGCGAGCTAAAAATATAGTATTTTCTTTATTAATGGAGACATAAATATTACGAAAACCATTGTATTATCTTAGTTTAGACCCATTTTATGGATTATTTACCTCGTTGTTGCAGAACATTTATTTTTATTTTACGATCTTTTGTCAATAGCGTCCGGTGCGGACAAGCCATGTTGCTTTCGTTAAAGTTAGTCAACGTTACAAAATGGTCTTTTTTCTCCGTGGTAATGTAATTGTTTTATCAAGATAACAGCCTATATAACATGCTTGTGCCCATAATAGTATAAGATGACCGGGCTAATGTCATCTCCTGTAGCTGCAGAGTTATGTAACGATAGTTATAGCTGGTGTTTACCTTTCAATAAACTATGGTTTGCTGTGACAGCTGAATATGTCCGTGGTTGTGTTATTTATACAGATATTTTTTTGATCACGCTAACCGAAGGAATAACTGACAGACAGTCCACAACAATTTCACTTGCATTTAAGGGGTGTCCCATTTCTAAGTCACAAGATAGCCCTTAACACTTGGTTTTGAGGGCTACTAAGATTGAGGGTTGAGCTTGAAGGTTAAGATTGAGGGTTAAGAAAGGAATTGGAATTGGGCCTTAATATAAGTGACTGGATGCAAACTTGCAAAAAATATGGAGTGAACTGCTTTGTCCTCTCAATGACAGAACTAAAAGGTCTCTCACAGGATCTTAATGTCATACTTATTGACACAAAATCAGAGAAGATTTATTTTCCTGACTTCCTCCACTCACCTTCAGCGTTTGCTCGGTGTTGTTGAACATCGTCTGGAAGCTGGGACCAATTTGATCAGCCTGTGATGGAACAAACACACAAACGTTCACAAACAAATCAGGTTTCATTTTTCCATTTTTTCTGTGTTTTTTTATTAGAAGCTGTTGTTTTCAATTGTCTCTTGTCTCTTACTGAATCAAACCAAACAAAATGCTCTAGGTCAAAAATACTGTGTTCCTTGAGGCTGCAGGGACACAGAGTTTATAAGAATTTACTTCACTCACCTTTGTGAACTCCACCTTCAGCAGGTCGGAGCCCTCCTCCTCCAAAGAGCTGATCAGGTGTAAAGGACGATTCTTACCATCTGTAGAGACAAACAGGAAGTGAGGAGAAAAACACCTGAAGAAGACATAGGTTCAGTCATGTGATCCTGCTCTGAGACGTCACCTGGTACGTCGCAGTAGTCCAGTGAGATCCTGCGCAGGTACGAGGTCACCTTCATGTCGAAGGTGCGTTTCTTCCCTTCGGCTCCGAGCTGACAGACGCTGAAGGAAAGAACCGTCTTCTCCTGATCCACCTGCCGGGTCAGCTCCAGTAGCACCTGAACACATGAGACATGAGACGTAAAGCTGATGATAAGCTCCACCCCCTGTGAGTCACATGACCACCAAAACAAACCTCTTTGACTTCAAATTTAAACTGGAGGTCAGTGAGTTCCTCCAGAGCCAGACGCTGCTGATCGTCGTCTGTCGACTTCTCGCTGGCGTCTTCGTCTGAGTCTGAGAAGCACAAATGTCAATAAAAACTGTAAAAAGCTAGAGTTTTAATTATTAACGGACTGTTTCAAAGCTCATCAGAGGCACCGACCTGTGTCCATGGCGTCCAGGAGGGAGGGGTGAAGGCTGAGCGGTCGAGGTCTCGCCTCCGCTAAGGGACGCATCTGCTGCAGGAAACACGCCCAAATATGGAATGAATGCTTCACAGAAACTGATTTCTCTCATGTTTCGGTGAAAATAAAACTCTCTCTACCTTCTCTGTCGGCGTGGAGGGGGTGGAGCCTTTCGTGGGCAGCGGGATGCTGTCGACCAGCTGCAGCACGTTGTGGATCTTCTGGTCTGAAATCTTCACGTGCAGCAGCGGCAGCTCCCCGGACACTTTCATCCTGAAAGACAAAGCATGATGAAGCTGTTTATTCTCCACAAGTGAGTCTGCAGGTGAGTGTGCATGACAGTGAAGCGTGTACCTGGGCATCCGGGCGTCCTTGTCCACCATACACTTGGCCAGCTGGACGGTTAAATCCATGGGCTTGAGGATGTGTTGGACGGATGAATCCTGGAGCCGAGCAGATTTCCAGGCCTCTCCTGTCAACAACAAACAGCTTCTTTCACTGAAATCCAAAAAAAACAGAGCTGCAGGGTGTTTTATAAATGAGTGTTAAAGTCGTACCTGACTTGCTGTAGAGAACCTGGACCCTCCGCAGCTCCACGTTGTATCTCTCGTAGGCTCGATCCATGATTTCCTCCAGAGAGGAGAAGGAGGACGAAGAGGAGATTCGGCTGCTCTGCTCCACGCTGTTCAGCTGCAGAAAGAGAGAGAGAGAAACCACACGGCTGCAGGAGTCCAGACTTTTAACACATGACACTGACAAAACTCTGAAACCACATTAAAGCAAGTCAAACACTTTGATTCATTCTATTGTATTCATTGATGCTAAATGTAAATCGATAAATCAATTAGAAAGTTATACAAAATCCCGACTTAACCTCATTATTTGAATTTTGTATCATATTTCAAATGTCACCTCCTTTTTTATTGCTTTCTTGTCTCATTCTAACACTATTTCTCATAATTTGAACTTTTTGTTATCAGAATGAATTATTCTTTTTTATTGTTTTGGCATTAAATAACAATATTTGACCTCTTTACCTCATAGTTTTGGCTTTTCATTTAAGAATCTCTACTTGTTTTTTCTTGTAATTTTGGCATTTTGTTTCAGAAATGGCATAATCCATCAAAAAAGTCTCATAATACTTTAGTTTTCCCATAACTATAACTTTTTTCTCATAATTTTGCCTCGTAATCTCAAGACTCTCCTTTTTTCTTAAAAAAATTGACATTTTGTTTAAGAAAATCTACCAAAATAAAGTCTCATAAACTCCCCCCCACAATTATTACTTTTTTCATCATTTCACCTTTTAATCTCATAATTTTGACTTTTTCCCTCAAAATATGGCCTTTTATTTCACAATTTTGAGATTGAATCTCACAGATTAAATTTTTACCTTACTTTTTCTGACATTTCTGTATTAATTATGAGTTACCCCCTCAAAAATTGTCCCATGATCTGATAATATATTGCTTTTATATTGCATTATTTTGACTTTTCCTCCCAAATATGATTTTTAACACCCTATTTTGATGTTGTTTTCCTTCCAATAATGAATAACTTTATCATTAAAATGACTTAACATTCGACAAAGCTTCTTTCCTTCTCTCTTTGCTGTTACCTGATGGAAATAGACTTTTGTATTATGTCAGGCCAGTGTATGACTATTTTGGTACCAGCCTTTAACTCTTTCTTTTACTTCTTGAGGCAAATTTACAGTGGACTTCACACATTATATGATGCTCATTTTCTATATTTTAAGTAAGATCCTAGTTGATTTCAAGAGCCACAGAGAACCAGTCTAAAGTTTGTGAATGAAAGGAGATTGGAAAAAAATGTCAAATAGCCTGAAACTTAAAAAAATAGAGTAACTAAAAAAAAATTGCAATTTCAAGAAAAAATTTCTTTGGGACTTTGTTCGTCCCAAATGATTGTGAAATCTCTTGAACCACTGTGAGATAAAACAAACATTTAGGTTGGAGCAGAGAATCAGACTGACCTGTAAACTACCAAAGTCCACGATGATAAGGTCTGACGTGCTGCTGTAGAATCCGGTCTTTGGCACCAGCAGGTACGAGGGCTTCAGGTCTATCCTCAGGTCCAGGATCTTCCTGGTCTCAATGATGTGAGACAAACCTGCAGAGACCAGAATCTGTTAAAACCAGGAGACATGTCCATACTTTAAAACCTTCATGTCAGAGTAAAAACTCACCTGTAGCAGTTTTCTCTTTGAACTCCTCCAGTTTGGAGAGCGTGGCCGAGGTCAGGACCTCCAGGTCGACTCCTTTTCCTGTTTTAAAGAACTCGGCCAAACTGTTCACCGTCAGCTGGAGAGAGGAGAGCAGGGAACACGTTTTAAAAAATGACAGAAAAGAACTCAGACTGGTCAATCAAATGTGATATGAGGTCAGATTGTGTATTTACCGCGTCGTAGATGATCTCGACGGGCTGAGAGTGAACTCGGAGCAGCTGGTCGGCCGCGCTCTCCTCTGGGTTTGTCTCAAACAAAACGCTGAGCAGAGAAGAAGACGTGTCCCCCACTGAGGCGATGAGAGAAGGTACCGCCCCCTGCTGCTGCAGACCTGTGACGTACCAGTGCTGCAGCCCCGCCTCGATCCTGCAGGAGGAAAAAGAGAAGTTCAGTACTTTACTTCACTTTCTCTTTATTTTCCCGCTCCACAGACGGACGCTCTTCTCACCTGAAGGCCTGAGCTCCAGGTCTCTGAGATATCTTAGTGCTGAGGTCGATCATCTGCACTTTGAGGATCTCTGGGATGTCTGGCAGCTCTCTGACCGTCACTGAGGTTCTGAAGAGCTGGAAGGTGACGACTACGCCTACGTACTGAAAACACACACACACACACACACACAAACAAAGTCAGCCTCTGTCACAGCTTTGTTTTATCGTTTCCTCTGCAAACACTTCACCTGTTTGGGCAGAGCCAGGTTGTGAGAGCTGCCGCTGTAGCCGATGGCGGTGTAGAGCTTCTTCTTCTCCTCCGTCGTCATGATTTCATCCAGACCAGAACCTGAAATATCAATCAATATAAATATATTCAGATCAGTAACAGAAAGTATTTCAGGTCACTAGGGTGTGACCTTGCGTTGGACTGAAAATTAAGCTTTGTACACGGATAATCTGAAGCCAGGTTTGTGTTTCTGCAGGGTGTAACTGTGACAGGATTTTACAGAAACCAGATCTTGACAAAGACTTGCAGAAATGAGTTTAATACATCAAGACCTCCTGACTGATCCCTGACATGTTTGAGGAAGCGGGCCTCAAACACTGAGGTCTGCCAACAAAAGTGAAAGTGGAGCCTTAAAGTGACAGCAGCTCCAAGTATTTCTGGCAGAAGCTGAAATAAGGATCTTTCAAACACTAGGAAGAGGAAAAATACAGACTTATTTGAGCTGTAAATCATGTAACTGTACTACAGGTGGCACCAGAGGGACAAAATTAAGAGTATGGTCCCGTTTACACAACGTTTGACAAGATTTCACTCAAAAATACACAAGAAAGTGAAAATAAATCTGTATTAACACGGAAATACAGAGTGTCTGAAAACATTGTAGTATGCATGCCAGGCCTGTAGTTGGCGATATAACTGTAGGTGCCATAAACATGACAAATTAAAGTTATCCTAATCGGTCTGTGTGCCTTCTGTTCATTCTGAATGCAGTCAAGAAGCAACTGAGTGGAGCCAGACTGCAAATATATCTGATGTATTTCAGCAATAATAATGCAGATTTCCCAGCAATTTTGCATTTTAGATAAACATGGATTGTATATCTAGGAATATAAAAAGTTCATAATTTGAGAACAACAGAATTCAATTTTGTGGCGACATTTTAATAGAAAAAGGCTCCTGTTTTTTTTTTTGTTCTAAAATCTGCTTCATATGTTGAAAAAGGGAAAATGCCTGTCTTTTTTGTTTTTCGATTTGCAGTTCAGACTTGGAAACAGAAAGAATGAAGGGTACACAGACCCTAATCCAACTCATAATCTCTATAAAACACAAATTAAAAAAAAGGTTTATTAGGATGAAAAATAAAATAAAAGATCTTCTTACATTAAAAACCCATTTTTAAGAATTGTCTTTACTTCTTTTGGACAACGGCTCTAGGAGTTCCCCAAGGCTCCATCCTTGGTTTCCTCCAGTTCAACATCTTAATTCGCAAAAGGACGTAGTTTTGTTTTTTAAATGAAAGGGATTCTTGAGTTGGATGTTTGTGAAGCCACTTACTCTCCGTCTCCTTGCTCTCCTCCGGCTCCTGCTCCTCCTTCTTTGCCTTTCTGAACCAGCCGAAGAACCCTCCTCCACCTCCCTGCTTCTGCCCTGCAGCCGCCTTCTTCGCCAGCTCCTTCTGCCCGGAGCGAATCACCTGGAGCAGAGGAGACACCAGGTTCAGTTAAACCATCACAGACCTGTTTCTGGTCCTCGGTGTGTGAGCGGGCGAGTCTGATTTACCTCCACCTGGGCCTGCTGCCGCGCTAAAGTGATGTTGAAGACGTCCAAAACCTGCTCCAGATCCTGAAAAAAAACAAAACAAACACCAGACATTAGACTTTGCTAAGCTGACGTGCTAAAGCGAAAACCACCTGAGCTCTGAGCACCTGGATCTGCTGCTCCAGCTCTGGGCTCGGCTTGTTCTGGTTCAGCAGCTTGTTCTTGTAGACGTTCTTGTAGGCCTTCAGGTTCTTCCTGTGCTCTTTGATATTGGACCACGACCACATGTGAGACAAGCGTCGTATATGGACCTCGAGGATGCTGTTGAAGCCGTACCTCCACCTGACAGAGACACAGATAAACAAACACAAGCGTCATAAGCTGGTCTGAGGTTTAAGTCGCAGCTTTTTGCAACCATCAAGAGTGAGATCTGTGTTCAACCCACCAGACTCTGCTGTTGTTGTGGACAGGAACATCAGGCCTAAACTTCCTGTAGGGGGCGTTCTTGAACATGCAGTCAACAGACTCCAGCACCTCCACCATGGACAGATACTGAAGAGGATCACAACAACACTGACACGTGAACCAAACCTGCAGAGCTGTGAGGATAAAAGTGCTCGGCAATGACGTGAATTCCACCTGAGCTCACCTGAGGTTTGGTCATCTCTATGGCGATGTTCTGAACCTCCATGTGAAGTTTGGCTTTAGGAGTTTTCAGCTCCAGCTCAGCGTTTGGGTTGATGCACATTTTAGCCGAGGCAAAGATCGGCTTAAAAACTTGGAAAGAAGGAAACAACCAATCAGAGAAGAGGTGGAATTAACACTGATTCAAGAGCAGGTTTGGTTTAAAGATCCTCTTAGAGACTTACTGTAGAAATACAGACGGATTCAGGTGGATTAATAATCTTAAGTATGTTGGATTAAGACATGAACTCACTGTACTGATAATGAGGAAGCTCCTGATCTTTGCTGCTGATCCCACGTTTCAGCTGATCCTGCAGAAAGACAGAGTCAGATTATAGAGAAACCAGAGTGTCACCAAGTCTGCGCCTTTTTAAAGTTACAGATGTGTGTGTTTCCACTTTGGTAAATGAAGAAAAAAACAAATATACATATTTTCTTCTGTAATCAGGAACTTAGAGAACGGTCAGATTGTTCAAAGTGTAGAATTGAGAGTTAGGGCTGGATCAGAGCTCACTATTTTAAGTGAAAAATGGGAAAAATAAAATTTAATATTCAAAATGATGGAATAGATTAATCTTGTTATGCCTGATCCATCAAAAAAGTCAGAAAAATCCAACTTTTTTGGAACTGATGTTTTTTTTAACTAAATCCACGAATAATTATTGCTTTATCATTGTATTTATGATAGATTTCTTGAATCACATTGGACACATTGGGCAGTTTTGCCTACTATTTTAATTAAGTTTTTCAGTGAATATGCATTCATTTGATACAGAAACCACTTATCTAAAAAATGAGAAACTATTTAGATGTTATTCTTACTGCAACTTCTCGAAAATCAGAAATAATTTTCCTGAAAATATGTGAGTGGATGATTTGTTGCACATTTTGAAAAGGACCAAATTTCAGCTTCAGCTGACTGTATTGATATAACAATCCTCAAAGTAGTAGAAAACATATTTTTTTATGTTTTTTTTACAGGGTTTTAAAGAAACTATTTATCATGTTAATGAGATAGAGGTTTTTGAAACTCATGTATCAAATATGATTAGTTTGGAAAATGGAATTGGGTTGAAGAATGTAAAAATGTATAATCCAAAATCAACAACAGCAACATAAAAAGTGAAACTTGTTGTTGAAAAATAACTGTTGAATTTTACAGAATTTGCAGGAAATGGGAATTGGAAGGTTGCTGGTTTGAGTCCCAATCTGGACCAAATTTGGAAAATAGGCAGGGTTTTTTTTTTTTTTTTTACATCATAACTTTGTTTTCACCTAACAGAAGTTAAAGCATCAACGACTTACCACAATGTCTTCCCATGATCCTTTGTAGAAGATGGGGCTGTTGACGTTCCAGTAAGCGCAGAGACTCTCCAGGCGCCCGAGCTAACACCAACAAATACACAAATAAATGAGTCACACCATGAAAAAAAAAAGACTTCAAATGTAGTTCAATAAACTACAGAGCCCCTAAGGGAACATGGAGAGAAAGTAATAAAAAAGGATTTTCAATCACAGTTTGTAAACAGTTACAGTCGCGCACGCACATTTTGGCAACAGAGGTGCAGTGGAGTATAACGGTTGGTTGAGTGATGAGTGCTAACCACCAAAAAAACTTTTTTTTTTTTTTTTTAACCCAAAATACTACAATTTCACAGGTTTGTGAGGAATCAGTTAGTGCATAGGTTGAACAGAGAAGACGCACTAAAAACAGGAGCAAACATAGCTGGTGTTTCAGAGTAAAGTGCGACCCTGTTAACTGGTGACTTTCAGTCGACCATCACTGATACATTACACTGAGTGTCACCAGTTAGCACGGTCACTTTTATCACCAAAACACCAGTAGCTCTGTGACATTTTTATGCTGCTTAGAGTCATGAATTTGTGTTAAAAGCATGCTGAATGAATGAATGAATGAATGTCCCCTTATGGGCTAAGTAGTAAACTAAAAGTTGAGCCAAAAATCAAGTAACAGGAGTTTAAGAAAAAAGGGAGCATCTCACCTTATAGATGATCTTTGCTGCTTCATTCAGGATGCAGGCCTTCCAGTTTTCATCCGTCGTCTAAAGAATAAAAACAATGTTTAGATCTTTGCACCTTTCATAAACTGGGTTTTGTACCTATGTGCGTGTGTAAGTGTATAAGTGTGTGTTACCAGCAGGCTGAGCTCGGACAGTGTGACTCCCATCGACAGCGGGTGCTTCGGATCTGACAGCTGAAACAGTCACATGACAGAGACAATTTAAGACAATACTGCTCTTCTGATCCAGGTTAGATGATGTCACATCTACCTGCACATAAACACAGGGACCAGAGTCTGAACTTGTACTCACGTCGTCCTCATAGCGCACGTGGATGCTGCTGATCTTCACCTGCAGGTTTTTGATCACCTGAGCAGCCAGTTTCTCAAAGAACGAGTCCTTCTTCTCCTCCTGAGGTTTCTCTGAACAGGGCAAGAAAAACATAAGACAAGGCCACAAATCCCAAATTAGGACCTGGAAACCTGACACCAGGACCAAGACTCTGGACAAGCTCCAGGTGCCAAGAAAACTACTAATCAATAAAATCTAAATCTGAGATGTCTCCATAAGAAACAGGCTCCTGCAGGTGACACAAAGTGAAACATAAAAACCTTACCTGCTTTGGTGTCGTGTCGTTTCAGCTTCTTCAAACCTTTTTTTGCTTTTTTCTGTTTTTTTAATCCTTTTCGTACTTTGGCAGCGTTAAAGAGAGAGACAGCGGTTAGAGACAGAAAAGCCCCGAAAAACAGACGGAGAGGAAGCGGGAAGCAGAAACACGTCCAGCGTTAGTTACCATTCTGAGGCTCCTTGTAAACAACGCTCTCCAGGCCGAAGAGCAAGTCTCCAGATTGAGACGCTGACAGCGAATGCAGCATGAAGAGCACAAAGGACATGTTAATACATTCATTCATTCACTAGTTATTATTACTCCATTAATCATTTAGAGTCTGGTGTTTTCATTATTTTATTTGTCATACTCTTGTTTATGTTAATGAGGCCATCCACTATGTGTTAAAAAGTTTACTCTGGGATACTCAGTTTTCTGTCACTTCAACTAAAACAAAACATTTTAGGCTTCAAAACAGTATCAAAACAAAGCAAAAAGCTTAGTCACAGCTATCGCAATCAACTCTTCCTCTGAAATCGAACTACCAAGGAATCCATTTCGAAACAGCCTCGCCTGAATACAGCACATCTACTGCGTCTTTATAAACTAAGAGAGAACGTAGAGCAACTTTGAAAGCTGTTTTATGTTATCCAGATGTGCTGTCATTTACATCTTTCATTTCTTATCATGCTGATGAAGTAGGAGTGTCTGCGTTGTATCTGATATCTCCACTGGTGTCTTTAAGTTGTGTGACTATAGGGACAGAAAGTTTAAATCACCAGAGAGCTTCAGCAGATTAAACAGCCACAGAGAAGCAGAAAGTAGCCAGAAAAGATTATAGCCAGCAGCATAGCGTGAAACCAGGTGAGTCTTCAGGTGTAAGAGGTCAGTGAGAGGTCAGTCAGGCTCACCTCGGCGAGCAGCCATCTGTAGCGCCCCCTCGATGCGATGCAGCTCTTTCTGCTTGGCCTCCTGCTGGTATCGCTCCTCCTTTGCAGGGTCATACTTGATTGCTTTGAAGAAACAAAAAATTAGATTCAAAACAGATAAAACAGAGGGAGATGTGGATCTGAGAATGAGATGACCAGGAGAAATTCTCAGTATTATGGGGACACTGAGTAAAAAGAAGTACAACATAAACATCCTATCACGTAAAACCCTGATACTGTAATTTACCTAATCCTGTGGCAGCTCACATCATGAAACCAATTACACTAATATTTGATGTCAAATCATCTTCTGCCCTAACAGTACCCTGATATTATGTACCCTAATACCTTTGACGCTTAGACATGGTGCCCTATCATCTTATACCCTAAGGTTCACCCAATACCCTGTACCCTAACCCTCTGTAGTACACGAAAAGAAACATATTACACTTATACCTTCAATATCTAAATCTGACACTCTCTATTTAACTTTGCACCCTGACAGTACCCAGCCTTGTACCATGTACCCTAATACTCGTAACTATTACATTGATGCACAGCACCTTATTGCCCTGTACCCTGTTAGTTACCTGATAGTGAGCACCCAAATACCTATGATACTGCAACTTGACACCATGATACCTTGTACCCTAATCTGATACTTGTCGAACTGTCATCTTGTACACTGCAAAAACGGAAATCTAAGCAAGTCATTATGTCTTATTTGTAGTAAAAATTGTCTTATTGTTCTTAATTTGAGCCACATTCACCAGACCAGGTCATAAAAATGTCTTATTTCAAGTTTTTTTAAGACAAAAATGAGGTGTAAATTGCTTGTAACAAGTCAAAAAAAATCAGCCAATGGGATAAAACGAATTCGCCCGGGAAGTTTCTTGAAATAAGAAAGATGTCTTAAAACAAGAATCTTTTATCTTATCCCATTGGCAGATTTTTTTTTTACTTGTTACAAGCAATTGATGCCTCATTTTTGTCTTTAAAAAACTTGAAATGAGACATTTTTATGACCTTGTCTAGTAAATGTGGCTCAAATCAAGATTAGTAAGACAAATTTTACTAAAAATAAGACATAATGACTTGCTTAGATTTCAGTTTTTGCAGTGTAACCTGGTAGTACCCTGACACAAAGTACCCTTACAGCTATGACATTAACACCTGTTACCCTTTAACCTTGAACCATGACAGTACCCTGAATACTTTGAACCCAGATACCTCAGAATCAGGTTTTATTGCCACGTGCATTTACAAATACACAAAATCTGACTCAATGCACTAGTGCCATGAAATTAATCAGGAAATAACACAACTGGCAACAACTTGAATAATACAGAACACCTATTACACTGGTGCCCTGAAAGTACCCTGGTACCTAGAGCCCTTACACTTTACCCCCTCATACGCTGTATCCTAATACTTACTATCTCACAACTTATTACCCCAACACCTCACACCTATTTTATTTATATTTATCATCTATTTGAACTTAGTGCCCTGATACCTTCATATACAAGACCCTGACACTTCATACTCATGTTGCACCCTTATAGCCTTTTCCCCATATTGATAGTAAATTCCCTGATACTTTGAACCCTGACACACTTTACACTTATACTTATAACAGGATATATTGTGCCTTAATTCCTGTTATGAAGGTATATAGTACCCTGATGACTTGGTCTGTGGTAATTAATGTTATAAAAACGTAGCACCTAACGTTGTAACCTGATAAGACTTTAAACCCTATTGGTCTTTTAGCAGATACTTGGTGCCCTGATACCATACACTCTTTTTGTACCTTGTATCCAAAGTCCTTACACCCTTTGATGAAGTTCTCCAACAATCATCTCCCACATAACACCCCTTTGATTTGCAACACCATGTTATAAATAATCAATTCTTTTAAAAAATCCTGTATGTAAGAGTTGTTAGAAACACATGTGGGCTTCTGATTTCACAGAATCTCACAGTTTTTGAATGAAAAGAGTACCAGACACCAATAATCCCATCAAAGTCTAAGAAAAGTCACAGGATCAGACTGAAGGAACTGTCGACTTTTAGGTCTATGAAGAAAAACCCACATTAAAAACCAGCTAAATCTACATGAAACCATAAGAACTCTACAATAAAAAAAAGCTTAGATTGAATAAGAGGGAGGTAACGGACGGAGAGGACACAGGCTTTTATTTTGAAGGAATGCAGCCCAAACAAAGAGCAGAACCTTCAACCTGAACGAACATGACGTAAACCACCACCTTTAAACCCGGATGTCTTACCGTTATACGGGCACCTTTCCAACCCAGATCCAACTGGAACACACACAAACCGACTCAGAACTGAGACTCTGAAGGTTTATCATCAAGAAATACATTTCAGGAGTTTTTCATTAAGAGTGCATCCTCTTCATTTCTACACAGAGCTGAAAAGGCTTTTGAGGACAACTTTCAATCTGCCAAACTGCAGAGGAGGGAAGCTCCTGACATTGACTGGCTGTCATGAGTAGAAAAGCTTTTCAGTGTCACATGAAAGTCATTTCCATGTTTCCTCAAAGGAGAAACCAGCTGAACTCCAGAGTCAGGGGGAATAATCTGGACTCTGTGCTGGCCTTGGATCAGCAGACAAACTATGCACTGTTGCAGCTTTTACAGGGATATTTTTAACTCTGTAAACTGGTTAATAGTGAACCTCATGTTTTTAGAGAAAGACTCTTAGCTGATTTAATCCTAGAGAATAAACTGACAGTTTCTGGTACGCCCACACTGAAGAGCTTCCACATGAGCAGCCTGTAATGTAATCAGTTAGCACACACTGTTGTCCACTTGGGAGTATTTCAATATGAGTATTCATGTGTCAAAAGACAGGATGGCGGCAATTATAGCGTCACTTACTGGCTCCGGGGACGACCAGCAGGTACAGCCCCTCCAGCGTTGCCACCACAGCATCATTGTAGAGATTCTTCCAGGGAATCTTTAACGTCAGCTTCCCTGGAATTAAAGTTTGTTTACGAGGTGATTTGATTTATAACCACAGAACACAGATGGTCGAAAGGGTCGTACTCACCGATCTGTCCAGCTTTCACTTTGAACGGAACATCAAACTCGCTCTGAAACACAAACAAACCATCTCTCCTTATCATCACCCGCACAGTTCGTTCATTAAACGCTCAGCTTACAGGAAACTCTTAAGGAACAAAGAGCCGCTGGAGCATAAAAGTCGACAAGTATTATGAGACAAAGCCCTGGAGCAAAAGGATCTCATGAGAGAGGAATTATTGGAGCATAGGATCCCAGCAGCACATAACCAAAGGAGAACTGAATCCTGGAAACAAAGACCCGTGATATCACAGGGCACCCGGAGAATAAAAGAGATCCTGTTGATCTGAGTGTTTAGGTTCGATGGTTAGTTTGCAGCTGTACATGCACAGTCATGCACCATGGAAAGCAGAAAGTGAGACTCACCAAAGCATTTTCCTTCACTTTCAGGTTCTCCAGCACAACATTGCCTGCAGACACAGAATAAAAACACTTTAGTATGAATGCCATCTACTCTCTGATACCCTACCTGACCATCTCATAATCTACCTGACTGACTCATTAAAGATACCATTATACTATTAACATTCTACCTGACTGTCCTCTATTCCAGTCATCTGTCTGAAACCCTACTTGAATGTTGGATACCCTACCTGACTGTCTGATATCCCACCTGAGTTCTTGCTACCCTACAGGACAATTCATTATTATCATTATTATCCTACCTTGCCATTGTTTTCATACCCCAAATTACTGGCTGATATCCCACTTGGTCGTCTGATGAACTACCTGAAAGACCAACTCAATGATACCCCACCTGACTGAAACTGACGTATTCCCTACCTGACCTTGAAGTTACTAACCTGATTACCTTTTTATGTCTTACCTGATTGACTTGTTGCCCATATGACTGTCTGATACACTACCTGACAGTCTGTTACCCTTCCTGACTGAATTATGCTCTGCCTCACTGTCTGACTGACACCCTACAAAAACATCTGTTACCCTTCCTGACCGGATAATCCTCCTTCTTGACTATTCATTATCTTACCTGGCTACCTGTGTTATACCCCAGCTGACTGTTTGATACCCTACCTGACAAGTCTGGTTACCTTCCTGACAAACATATGCTTTACCTTATTATCTGATGAACTCCCTGCAAGACCATCTTCTTTATACCCCACCTGACTCTCTGATACTCTACCTGATAGTATGTTACTTTTCCTGATTGATTCATACTTCACCTGGTTTGTGATACCCTACCTGACTTCTTGTAACTCTTCATGACACTATAATACCCTACTGGACCATTCATTATCCTACCTTACTATCTTTTTCATTATCTCTACCTGACTGACAGCCCATTCTGCCATCTGATACCCTACCTAAATCCATCTTATTGATACCCCACCTGGATACAACTGACATGTTCCCTCCCTGACTATCTGATGCCCCACCTGATCATTAATTAACCTACCTGATTATCTTTTTATGACCAATCTGATTGACTGAAACATCACCTGGCTGTCTGATACTCTACCTGCAACTAGCTGTCCCCCGACATAAAAGTCCACTTGACTTCCTGATACCCTACCTGACACTCTGGTAACAGCTTGATACCCTACCTGGGTATTTTTTACCCTGTTTGACTGATTAATATCCTGCCTGTCAGTCTGATACCCTACCTGAATGACTGTTTCTCTTCAAAAGCAACGATAAGAACATTCAGTTGTTTTAAATTGTTTGTAGCTTAAGTTTTGCAGGGGGAAAAAAAATGAAATTAGTTTTCTTCAACAGTACTTGTTGGATATTGAGATAAAGTTGTATATAAAAGTCAGTCTGTTGTGTCATATGGTTACGAAAACTGAAAATCAAACAGGTAGGGAAATTAAAAATGCACAGCCAAGAGACGCACCACTGGTCACACATCTGCTTTAAACGGAAAACGTGGTCTGGTTCACTCATCACTGAGTGTCGGCTTTGAGGGTTTTTCTTTTTAAACAATAGTCATCGAAGCTGATGAGAGTCTAGGAGAATCCTGCAGATCCAGCTCCACACTCAAAGCCAGCACCAGTTGCTACAAGCACATCAGGTGGTGTGAGGCAGATGATCTTGTTTTTCAGCCTTTTTGCTTTGTTTGTGACGCCATGGATGATGTCATCCGCCCTAGAGCGTGGGATGTACAATGAAACAATAGGCTGAAAGGCTAAGATCACCGGCTGAAACGGGGTCAGAGCTTCCTGATGTGGTCAAACGAGAGTGGAGGAGGTGAGGTATTTACCTACTGTGAATAAAAAGGTGAAAACCTCCCAGAGTGTCAGTTTTCTCACTCTGTGGTTGTGTTTGGGTTCCCCTCACTTCAATATTTGAACAAACAGTTTGGCTGCTTAAAGCTCCTGTGAGGAGTTTTTCACAAGTTATGGAGCCGATCCAATATTAATAGTTTTGCCCCCTCATCAACTACATAATCAAACAAAATCATTTGTGATGATGGAAGATTTTTAAATTGTAGTTTTTAATGTCAGGAACTAGCACAAGGGGGTAGGAGTTAGCTTCTCATGCACATTTTTCTATGTTTAAAATTCACAATGAGAGACATATGACCATCAGAAGTCAGCAGGATGAGATTTGTTTGTCAGAGTTTACTACAAAAAATTAATAATAAACACAATAAGTAAAGATTTCTTTGGCCACAGGGGGCGCCAACGTTTATACAAACCTAAAAGTTCCTCACAGGAGCTTTAATAGAAAACACTGAACACCCCTAAGGTTGTTTGGTCTGACCTCAAACTTTTTCTCCCTGGGATGTTTCAAGGTAATGGTGTTTAAAGACTAGAACTGAGGGATATTTCGTTATCATGTCAGTATCAAGATATGGGAATTCAAGACATAAATATCCCAATATCAAACATACTGATGATGTAGATTTTCCCAGCTCACCCTGCATGTAAAGCTCAGAGAGTAACATGATAATTGGTGACTATCTGATAATGTTGATGACTGACAGTGAGCTCTAAACAATTAACCTAAGTTTCCACATCCTGTTATGTTATAATTTTCTAAGTCATATTGTATTGTATCGATATTGAGATATCTGGCAATAATATTGAGATGTGAAATTATGTCCATATCGTTCGGCCCTATTAAAGACTCTGAGATGTGAAGTAATACGACAGCCAAGTGTAAATGTTCACTTTAGTTTCACCTATCACTCCTGTTTGCTCTATGACCTTAACATGTTTCTTTACAACAGTACATGACAGTTTGAGAGTAGATGAAACCTGTCTGTTTGGATTCTTCTTGCCGTACGTTTGGCTCATTTACATCAACATACATGACCGAGTAGATACGAGGCAGCTACACTGACGTGCAGAACAGCCTGGTTAAACTTAGACACAGGACGTTGTGTGTTTGAACCAACAGCTGACTCTTATTAATCTCACTGTTTGAATAAAGATTATAAGGCAGCGTATGATGAGTCAGTCCGAGAGTTGATGTAGTCCATCATTGAGGATATGAAAGTTTAATCAGCCCTAATGTTTGTTCTCATAACATGTGACACAACACACACTCCAACCTGATCAGGCCTCAGGATTAGAGTCAGACTTCAGACTTTAGGGGGGAAAAAAGAGAAAGAGGGGGGAAAGGAGTCTGTTCACCCACTCTAACAATTTTACTTTCATTTTCAACATTTCCAACTTTTTTTACTCAGAATTCCAAGATTTAAGTAAGAATCTGGATCAATTTCTCAAAATTCTGACCTTAGCGTAATAATCTACTCCATTTTAAAAGTCAAAACAATAATAATTTTGTTGTTTTTTTCCTCAAATGTCAGAGGAAAAAAGTTCAGGTTCTGACTTTTCTCAGAATTCTACTTTAATTTGGGATCTGCCTCCAGAATTTGTCAGATTTCGGTCAAACTTCAGAGAAAAAAAGGGGAAAGTTCTGGCTAAAATATCAGAAGTATCACAACAAAAGTCAGAATCTGACTTTTGAATTTTAAGCTTCCTCTCATTATCTCAAGACTTAAGTTGAAATTTTCTTAGAAAAATTGCAAATTTCAAAGAGTTCTGACCTCAAAATTGGAGTCTCCTGTTGTCCAGATTCTGTGATTTCGTCCAAATTTAGCCCTGAGTTTATTTCCTCTCAGTCAGTAAGTTGATTTTAATCAATTCATTCTGATCCTGGAATCAGAATCTGCATGACTTCGACATTATAGCGAGAATTCTGGGATTTTATTCCTTAAGAATTTTAAAATAGCCCAAATTCTAATGTTTTTCCCTTAATTAAGAGGAAAAAATAGTAAAATATGATTTAAATATCAGAAGTCTGACAATTTTTTTCTACAGAACCATGACATTCAAGGTAGTATTATTACTCAAATTTTGACCCTGCAAACAGAATCGACCTTTTTTTCCTCATAAATCTGAGATTAGAGTTAGGATTTAGACCCTTTCTGCCCTTTTTCTGCAGGATTCAGAGATAAAGGTCAATATTCTGATATACAAACTAAAAGAAAAATTTTGCAGATGTTTTATTTTCCTCGTCCTGTTCTGTAGTATCTTAATATGTGTTGTATCATAGGGCTGTGGGGGAATCCCTGACTTTGAGTTCAGCACACGGACTGCACAGTCAGGATGTATAAAGAATAAAACACGAGGCAGACTTAGGACTGATGCAGAGTAAAACTCAAAGACTACAAAGCTGAGCTGCAGATTATCACATGTTGGCTGATTTGGGGGTTTAACACCAGGCACACGCGGTCTGCTGGGTGAGAAAGGGAAGGGAAGTGTGAATATTTCTGACTTTAACACTCTCACTCTCTCTCTCTCTCTCTCTGTCTACTTCCTCTTTTAACGAAGCTGTGTCACTGCAGCATCTGCAGATATGGGATATCTCTCTCCCGCTCCAATTATCTCATCCAGCAGGTGGTAGGGAAAGTGAAAGTGCTGTTTATTCAAACTCAGCTTCATAATCACTGAGTTTACAGAGACAGATAATCCTAATCAGAAGCGTTATTGATGATCTATAATAATCAGCCTGTCCTGCAGCGATTACATCTGGTCTGACACATGCAGGTAATTTATCAACAGCAGCTTAGAGGACACTGGTTATCTGTGAAACCTGTTTGTTTGGATGTTTGCCTCTCATGTATGACCGTCTGACACAGTCATTTGTGACTGGACAGGTATGAGGAAGCTGCACATGCTGCTGACAAATGCTCTAATTCTCATAATGCCTGCATGCATACTGGAACATAACATGAAGATAATATAAGATGAAGTGATTCAAGGCCTGAAAACATAATTTCATCAAAATAAACTGTTGTATTTTAATCGCTGCCCCACATTTTAGAGAGTAGTCTACAGTTAATCCAAGTATTGAATAGAGGCACATGTGACTTTTTATGATCTTAACGTGAGACTTTAGTGTTTTATTGTGAGTGAGAGGTGAAGAAGAGTATTGCATAACAAGGTACCTGCAGGTTTTGGCAAGTAAAGACCTTTTTGATGCCACTTTGAATGAAACTTAAGACCAAAAACACTGTAAATATAGTTGATGGCTGGGGATCCTGTCATATTGCAACCAAATCATAGCATGTGTGTCATTAAATGAGACCCTTTCGGATTTACTTTTTGTCTGTTTATGGAACATAAAGTGATCCTAAATGCTCTCTGGTTAATATCTGTATGTAACAGCGTAAACAGTGACCCATATAGACTGGCGACCTAGGGTGAAGATAACAATTCATATCAGCAGTTTAGTTTAGCAGTAAGACAGTATCCCTGAAAAAAAAGAACATAAAGTGAATACAAAAAACAAAAACAAATCCTGCCCTGACAAATTTAAGACCTGTGAGTAATTTATTTAGGAGAAGGATATAACATTTTAATGAATTTAAGACTTGTTAAGCATATGTATGAACCCTGCATAAGTTCATGTCCTGCATCTGTTTTGGTTGTGACCTTTTTTAATGATGAAAAAATACAAATAAGCTCAACAGACAGAGGAGATAAGTGTGTTGACTCTACAGGAAAGACTGTGTGTGAGTGTTTTTATCTGATAAGCAGCAGTTTAGACAGTCAGTTGACTGTATTAAGCCTATTTGTCAGATTAACAGTGTGGTTTCACAGATGCACTGATCCCAGGTCAGATTTCAAGGTGCAGACAGCAAGATGACGTGTTATTAACAGCTTTCTTTGCTTTTAATGTGATACTATATTAAGAAATAACATCGTTTTATTGTGTTTTGTCACCCGTTTTTTAATTCGGGGAAAACGAAACTCACAAGCACAAGCTCTAATGTCAAAAACCTCTCATTTTCCACCACAACAAGGCGCTGCTCCTCCCTCTGTTTTGGTGGCGATGTGACAGTGACAGCAGCATACGCGTCCAATAAATCAACAAAAGCATCAAATCAACACCGTAAATGTGTGTTTTTTGAAAGCCGAATTTAATACTCAAGCCTAATATTTATATTTATATGTTTTTATGTGCGAAACTTTGATGTTATGAATGTAAAAAGGCAGAAATAGTTTAATTGACCTCTTTCTAAATGGAGTCTCGCGTTACTCCGTTCAGTCTCGCGTTAGCTCGTAACGAGCCTCAAACCTCCTACCTCCCCAGATCCCGATCTTCAGCTGAGACTTGTCCAAGTTCTCCACATAGTCCCCGATGAACCTGTTGAGGAGGTCACTGACCAGAGACTCGAAGACCATGACTCAAAGCTCCGGGTTGGACCCTGTTAGAGGGTCTCCGCGAGCCTGCACCTGATTTCCTGTTCAGCTGATGTGATATACGAGCGATCGACTCGCTCTGGGATCCATTATTATATCGATCGATTAGTGCTGTCTGCGCGTTAGCAGTAGATGAGGTGTGAGAGCGCATCGATCGATCAGGTGACAGTGAGTCAGACAGGAGGGTGTTTCCACAACAAACAGTTTTATCTATTATTTAATCCGTTTAAAGGGGCCTGAATTTAATTTCTAAGAGTTTAAACACTGGAACAAACATTTATGAAGTGGTTAAACCCTGCAAGTAGAAGACATCTGCAGAGGCGGATCTAGAAAAAATATTTATGGGGTGGCAAGGAGCAGTCAATTGAGTGGTGGTAATATTGCAGGAGAAGTCTATAATAACCATATTCTTAGAGCCCAAAAAGAGGAATGTCTTTTGAAGACATAACCCATGTATTGGAGCCAATTTTTGTCAATTAAAAATATCAAAATGAAAAACTTGCTTTGTTGAGGTTTCTCTCTTCTTCTTTTTTTTTTTTCCTTTTTTGCACGTTTAAAGTCAAAAATTTTGAGAATCAGGATCAGAATCACCTTTATTGCCAAGTATCTTCAAGAAGCATGAAAGGAATTTGACTTCGGTTTTAACAGTGCTCTCTCTACAGAAAATAAATATAAAGCAATATAGCACAAACACACACACAAACACACACACACACACACATTTAAGTGAAATAGTGCAATGAAAGTGTGCAACAGAGAGAATGTGCAAGAACCTGAGACTTGACAGCGGGATGACAGATTGTTTTTTTTTTTGTTTGTTTTTTTTAACCATTCATCAGTGTGACGGCCTGTGGGAAAGAAGCTCATGTGTCTGGATCATTATGGTCTGGATGTCCTCGCGTACAGTGCTCTGTAACACCGACCAGAGGGGAGGAGTTTAAACAGAAAGTGTCCAGGGTGTGAAGGGTCTGCAGAGATGTTACCAGCTGGCTTCCTGGTCCTGGACCAGTAAAGGTCCCGGGTGGAGGGCAGGCTGGCACCAATGATCTTTTCTGCGGACCTGACAGTTTGTTGTAGTCTGTACGAGATATGGCAAACTTTCAACTTTTGCCTCATAATTTTGACTTTTTATCTCAAAATTTCACCTTTTTTCTCATAATTTCAACTTGTCTCATAGTCAGTGATTGAATTTCTATCATAATCATCTTCATGACAGGTGTGGCAAGATTTATTTTAAGGGAGTAGCTGCCACCCTACACCACCCCGGTAGATGCACCCCTGCATATCTGCAAATTTTTTTATCTCATAATTCTTAATTTTTATCTCAAATTTTGACACTTTCTCTTGAAATTTCAAATAAGAAACCTTGAACCTTTAGGCCATTGAAAGCAATGAGGAGAAGCCTTAATGTCTGTTATGTGGCAAGGTCCTGTTTTCTGAGAGTAACACGCTTCAAATAAGCTTTGAGACTATTTTTATTTTATTCTATTTTTCAATTTTATTTTTGCCTTGATAAGTGGTGAAGGTATTTCAAAAAGGCTTTGACATATTAATCAAATATTTGATATAACTGTGTGTCAATTTTGGTGTCATGTATCAAACCTATAAGCATTTAAATATTACCCAGGCATAAGTGTGAATGTGTTTTGTTGAAATTTGCTTAAACCTAAAGAAACAAAAGAATAAACACTGTTTATCTCAGTGCCATAGTTTGCAGATGCGGCCACTAGAGGGCACAAAGTTTTAAAGTCATGCTGAGAGTTTACAGACGATCAGAATATATTTGGATTGATTTAGTGAAATCTGTGTTTGTGATTGAATTTGTCTCTGAGATTAATGCATAATGGAGAGTTCCCACATCACTCACCGTGTTATAACCCCTCAGTGGAGCTAATAACAGTTCTTCTCTCTCTTCATCTGACAGGAGCATCGTTCTGAAGTCTTCATCTTATCAGAAATCTTAACATCTTAGTATTACTATTTTTCAGTTTGTTATCCCTGAATTATTACATCACAAAATTATAATTAGTGTTGCATCGGTAAAAGTGTCATATTATTAGGGGGCCATCCAACTTCCTAAATCACTCGTAATAGAATGGTCACCTTTTTATTATTTATTTTAATATAAATAAACAAAACTTGTTTTTTAAATGAAATAGATAAATAATATTTTGCTGCAATGAAAAAAATAAACCCAAATGTTGTCTGTATGAGATAATGCTTCAAAAGTATGATGTATAATGTCAACAGTGTTAGATTAACCCTCTGATGCATGAATTATGAAAGCCAGTGTCAGGATTTTTCCTTTTAGTGTTTTTATTTGTCTAAAGGCATGAAAAAAAGTTTTCAATTTTTTTCTTAAAATATTTGTAACAGAACATTGAACATAAAAAATACTGAAATTAATGTAAACATTACGATTTCTTTGTTTGACTTCCTCTCTTTTTTTTTTGGTAATTTCATGAATAATCTTTTTTTAATGCTTTGCGAAACATTTTGACCCTCTGTCATCCATTTTAACACTGAACAATTTATAGTTTATAAGCTTTTTCATCCTTAAATATTTGTCTAAAACTTTTAAAAAATATATATATAACTTTGGAAAAAAGAATTGAAAACATTTTTTCAGGCCCTAAGAAGAATAAAAATATCCTGACACAAGCTAATATGAATTTCCACCACATGAACCATTGAATTTAGGAGTAAATAAGTTTTAAATTGGTGTCCACTGTAGTGACCACTATGTACCACAGGGTTAAAATCAGAATTTGACATTTTGCGATAAAACCATGAAAAAGAAAGCCCAAATTACAACAGTGGAAGCAAAAATCATAAGAAAGAAGTCAAAGCTGTAAGATTCAGAGTCAAATTTATGAGATGAGAAAAAAGTCAAAAACATGCTTTATAATGTCAAGTTTATTCAATAAAATGCCAAAATGGCAAGAGTTGATATCTAAACTGAAATATAAAAGTTTAAATTGTGGCATAGCTTTCAATTTGATGGGATTAAAAATAAAAAGACAAAATTTGAGATAAAATTAAATATCAGGTAAAAGTCCAAAATATAGTAAATATTCAGGTATCGTCTGACGTTACGATGCAGACATTTTTAACCATCATATGAAATAATGAGTTGAGAGTTTTATTGTTTTGGAGAAAATAAAAACAGGCCCGAGGTTCCGTTTTCATGTCGTGCGAAGAAAGAATGAGGCTGACATTGTTTGTGTCAGACGTCCCCTTAGAGCAGAGACAGAGGATGAAGATGAGGACACTGCACGACATGCATGTATCACAGGTATCACAGGTATGTGTCCTCTCTAACCACCTCAGAGCTGCTGACAGATTCAAGTCGCCTGAGGCTCAGAAACATAAAAACACACACTTTAAAGGGACTTCATGTGTCTCTGTTTGAGTTTCTGAAACAGAAAATGCTGCATGCATCATTTTTTTAAGTCACAATTCATGAATAGTTTATTACCTGTAAGCTTTAACTCGCCTGCAGGGACAACAAACGCTCCTGTAATACTTTTACAGACAATTTGTCACTAAATAGGACAAAGTCATTGGGACCCCTTAAGGGTGAAACACTAAAACTGAAAACTACCTCAAACAACTTCACGACTACAAACCTTAACTAACCTTTAGAGAAAAGTTTCAGCAGCTTTAGGAGAGAGCTGGACGCTAACCAACAACAAGCCACAGATGGTTAAAACTTTTTTTTATAAACCAAAATAATAAATACGTATGAAACCAAAGAGTCCATATAAAAATATTCGGACTGAAAAAGTAGCCAATTTCTTAATTTTGTCTTCATCAAGCTCACAAGCACTTCACTCCTGTCAGTTTAGTGTGAAGATTTTATTCATTGCTTTCATAGAAATGAATGAGCTGGCTCCAGAGACTTACAGTGGTGAGATAAAAGTCAACATTTCTTTTTTTTCCTCATAATTTTGACTATAAAATCTAAAATTTGTGACTTCATAATCTCAAAATATTGACTTTCTATCTCATATCTTTGACTTTTTATATCAAAATGCTTACTTTTCTCATAATTTTGACTCTATTTTGTCTCAAAATTTGACTATAACCTCATAACTTTTACGTTTTTATTTCACAAGTTTTACTTTTGACCTCAAAAATTCGACTTCTACTGCAGAAATTGGTTTGTTATCTCAAAATTTGGCTGGAAAAAATCCTAAAACAGGTCATGACCATGAGGAAAAGAAGGGACGTACTGTGTATTTGCAATTCATTTATAAAAGTGCATTTCCACTTCAGTACTTTCTGTCTGAGAGCGCAGCACAAACAGTCACTTTCATGTTTTTCTGCTCAACTCCTTGACAGGTTGGTGTATCAGAATATTGCCAGTAGCTTGGTGCAGCTTTCCTGTATTTTAAACAGTCTGTAGAACAAGCTGAGAAAAAACTGAACATTTTGGGGAATTTTATAAAATCACCATGGACATAGTTTTACCGCAAAAAAAAGGAAGAAATGTCTGGGCAAAAGAGGACATTTGTCACTCTATCTTTACTTCAACATCTGAGCCTAAAATCCCTTTCTTGAGGGTTGATTTTTTGTTTACATTAGCTCAAAAACTCATTTCAACCCTGTGGTGCATAGTGGTCACTACAGTGGACACCTATTTAAAAGTTATTTTCTCCTAAATTCAATGGTTCATGTGGTGGAAATTCATATTAGCCTGTGTCGGGATATTTTTATTCTTCTTAGGGCCTAAAAAAGAGTTTTCAATTCTTTTTTCCAAAGGTTTTTTTTTTTTTTTTAAAGTTATAGACAAATATTTAAGGATGAAAAAGCTTATAAACTATAAATTGTTCAGTGTTAAAATGGATGAAAGAGAGTTAAAATGTTTTGCAAAGCATTAAAAAAAGATTATTCATGAAATTACCAAAAAGGAAAGAAAAGAAAAGAAGTCAAACGACAACAACAACAACAAAAAACCTCATATTTACATTAAGTTCACACTGTTTCATGTTGAATGCTCAGTTACAAATATTTGGGGGAAAAAAAATGGAAAACTTTTTTTCATGCCTTAAGACAAATTAAAACACTCAAGGGAAAAATCCTGACACATGCATGAAAAAATCCTTCATGCATCAGAGGGTTAGGTTTTATGAAAATAAGAAACCACATGAAGTTTATATGGACATGCAGTTGATTCAAGTCAATGCTTTTCAAAACGTGTCTCTGGAGACATTGTGTGTGTGTCTGTGTGTGTGTGTGTGTGTGTGTGTGTGTGTTTGTACATGTGATGATGTGACGTTGCTCCACGTTGATTCCCAGTGTTCACCTGAAGCACCTCACCTCTTTCACCTCTCAGTGTTTCCACAGCAACTCCACCTGAAGCATGAAGTCAAACACTTGTTGTTGTTATGATGAAACAATCTGCCCGGCTTCATTAAAAGACATTTCCTGATGATGGACGTGATGAATGGAGCGCGAGGCAGTGAGGTCATCAGCCTTTACATTTCAGGGAATTGGTGCCATTTTTTGCCATTGGAGGAGGAGGATGAAGAGTTTAATGGAGGAAGCAGGTGATCTAATGTTCTCTGATCAAACACGCCGCTGTTTCAATAAAACGCACGACTTAGAGTTATTAAGAGTGGAGGGACATTTTTGTTATCATCAAATAAGTGAATATTCCTGAAACATCCGGATGCAAACAAACACATCAGGAACTTCATGTCACAGGGTGTGCTTCTTTTTATTCAGAGGACACTTTAAATCACACAAACATCATCGTGTTCCTGTGTTTTATTCTATTAATTTAATCTATTCCCATATGAAGTCCACGAGACACATAAACACACACACCTTTACAAACACGCGCACACACATGCTTTCACATGCAGTTCAATAAACATCTAAGTGTTCATCTGATGGTTTTCTGAAGTCTTGCAAGGTCAAACCCGCCCCCTCATTATTCTAAGCATCGTACCTTCAGATGGTCATGTGACTTCCCTCCTCTTTTTCAGGGCCTTTAAATCACCGTCTGACCCGTGGGAGAGAGAGAGGGAGAGTCAACAGCGACAGGTGAGTAACCGCTCCGTATATGTGTGTGTGTGTGTGCGTGTGTGTTGGTCAGGGTCTCTCTGTTATACCTGAATTTATCCTATAGCTGTCAAGAAATACACATTAAATTAAAAAAAAATAAAAAATCATCCTAAATATTATATACAACATGTAATGTAATAACAAAATAGAAAATGTCAGGATTTCATGATGTGAAATTTTAGCGTATTTAAAAAATGGCAATAAACTACATTTATTTTGTATTAATTCCAGATATTTTCAGTGTTTTTGTATGTGTTTTGCTGTTAAAAGTGTATAAATATTTGCTTTTAAGTGATGTGCTCTGTTGATTTCTTATCTAATAGGTGATTATTGATTGTGTTCTTCTTTTATTCTCTTTTTTATTGTATATTTGTATATATTTATTTTCTCATTTCTATGATTGGGCTTGCTCTGGGACCAGGGTAACCTAATTTCGTCCCACCCATGTTTTTACATGGGTTGAATGACAATAAAACTCCTTGAATCCTTAGATGCCTGATAATTAGGTTATTTTAAATTTCTATATTCATATTCTGTACAAGGATCATTTTAAATGCTTTATGTTGCACTATGTGGTCTGAGGGTAAAGTTTTTACATCTACCCATATAATATCACTTATTTACATCTATTCTATGTGCTATATTCAAATTTACAGGCAGTAAAGGGTTAACAATGCAGGAAAAAAACAAGCATACCCTACAAAACTGTAATCAAACCAAGTGTTTGTCTTATTTCAAGTCATAAAAAATAGTTTTGTTTGACATAATATGAGTCACATTCACCTGATAAGTCCTGAAAAACGTCTCATTTGAAGATATTGAGACATCACCGGACAA
Organism: Thalassoma bifasciatum; assembly: GCA_008086565.1. Lineage (NCBI taxonomy): Eukaryota > Metazoa > Chordata > Actinopteri > Labriformes > Labridae > Thalassoma > Thalassoma bifasciatum. The sequence continues at coordinate 50,272 of RPOG01001698.1, forward strand.
AAATGATGTCTGCATTTTTTTGAGTGAAAAATTATGTCAAGTGGATCAGAATTTTGTTTGTCAACCCCCATTTGCAGATCTCTTCTTTTAAGAAGTATCGTTGTGTTTTCGTATTTTATTCAAATGTCAAGAGCACGTTTCATGGGTGTTTGGTTTTTTTCTTACTGCATGGTCTATTAAACCGAACCTGATGCAGCGTAAAAAATATAAACGTATAAACGTGTTGGCCTGAAACATATATTTTGGTTATACAAACAAAAATGTTCTATGGTGTTGCGTGCTATATTTGAGTATTTTTCTGGACTACTTTTATTTTTGTTTGTTGTTTAAAGTTGCTTTCATCTTATAAGTTAAGTTTGCAAATTTCAAATCATAGGTTTGGGACTTTGTCTCCAACTCAGAACTACAGAGGTCGAAGTCTACATGTTTTATTTCCAACGTGACCATCTCTTCGGTTCTATGTAGATTTTATTGCCATGGAGGAGAATATATAATTTTTTTTTGATTGTTGCACTGAAAGTCTAGCAGTACTGATCATGAATTGATTGGTTTGAGGTTTTAGGGAGAAGGTGGCTCGGTGGTTTTGTCTCTTAAGCCGAAGGTTTTGAATCCTGCTCCTGTTTTCATTTTCTACATTCTTGGTTTGTGCAACTCAAAACTTGAAGTTACATTACAAATGAATAATAAGTTATCTCAACAAAAACATCAGTTTGTTCCAATGCAAGATTTTTAGCTGGTCTCAAAACTCAAAAATCCAGTGCAGACAGTTGCCTCTAAATTTTGTGTTGTCTGAATACCTTTCAAAATCAAAAACTATTTGTTGCAAAATTCATATTATGTATATATACTGTATATATACTGTAATTAAATTTAAAGTGAAAGAAAATTTATTTGGAAAACAGAAATATGTGAACACTGGTAGCCTCAATTTATGCAAATAAATAAAGTATCATGTGCTTTTTTTTGTTTTGTGTTAAATTTTAATGTACTCCGCCATAGCTGAAGGTCAAAAGTCCCCAAGTCCAGATTTGTGTGGTCGTGGGCAGAAAATTTTTAAAAATTAAACAGATTGCTCCCTCACTCAGATGGTCATTTTTATGTCTTCATACAGCACATCTTTCTGGAGAAGCTAAGGATTGTGGGAGTTGTAGTTTGTCTCTAACAGCAGGATGTTTGGCTCTGTGTTGCTCTGCTGCTGCTCCTTCACTCTGCTGAGCTTCTCTTCTGCTCTGGTTCACGGAAACATCCCACTGGACGACGGTCCGGCTGCTGGACGCCGAGCCGACGCCTCTTACCTTTCAGACATCAGTGAGTAACACCTGTTTGATGGCGTACAGTTTTCTGGACGGTGGTTATAAGACTGTGTTTTCAGCAGAGAGAGGCCACGCCCCTGATCCTGTGCACGACCCCGCCCTCTTACCTGTCGACTCGGTGGAGGATCACTTCCTGATGGACACGTATGATGAAGTATGTGATGCTTATTTTAGCTCTGTTGGATTTTAATGCTTTAATTTAATTCTGCGTTTAGTTTTAAAGTGTTTTCAGTCACATTTGTAGGATGTTGGTGTTCCTCAGGGAAGCGATCTCGGTCCTCCCCTGTATTTATTTTTTGTTTTCCCCTATATGTTGAATTTACATGGAGAGCCATACAGAGACAGCAACTTAAAAAATGCCTCAGAAAGTTGTTTTTCAAAGTAAAGTGGAAACATAACCCCCCCCCCCCTGTCCCCGTTTCCAGGACTCGTCAGCAGGTTTACAGCTGCAGGGTCGGGCCATGCGTTCCCCTCGTCGCTGCATCCCCCACCAGCAGTCGTGTCTGGGTTACCCTCTGCCCTGCTGCGACCCCTGTGACACCTGCTACTGCCGCTTCTTCAACGCCATCTGCTACTGCCGCCGGGTGGGCCACGCCTGCCCCCCCAGACGCACCTGACGGCACACCTGAAGAAGAGCCGCTCCTGCCGCTGACGGGAATTACGTCGATGCTCTTTCTCTTACATGTTGTAAAATAAATGTGATGTGTGTGAAATGAAGTGTGGAGTAAAATATATTTTCAGAAGTCAAATGAATGTGTTTGGTGTCTGTGACTTTGGAAAAACAACACGCAACTCTGACTGAACAAGAAACACTGAGTCATGATGTGGATTCTGGTTGTACTGGCTGTAGATGAACTCTAGTTGAAATGTGCTTCAGACCAAAGTATAATCACTGAAAGTTCGTTTTAATCCTACAGCTCAGATTGGTAATGAAGAAAATCATGTAAAGGATCACACTTTCCATTTTTGTCATTTTACAAAAACAAGATTGAAATTATAAAAAGAATATTTACATATGAAACTGCAAAAGTGGAATCAAAAATTACAAGGGAACCCGCTTTGCACAGAAATGTTAAGTATTTGTGAAGTTTTGTCCCAAGTTTAGAGTCCAGTTGTTTCAATTTGGAACACGAATAGAGGTGTCTGGTCACCTTTTTGCCACAGTGTCAACAAGCAGCAGTGAAACGTGTCAGACGCTTTTCTGCATGGCAATTGAATGTTTACTCTGAAGTTGGTAGTAATGATCAGGAATTTTGACCACGTAACAACCTTTTAAAAGAAAAACAAAATAAATGAGAAAAAAAAGATGCAGTTTTCTGAGTGTCCACTAGAGGCTGGCAGTAGAAACACTTGAAACCACATATACACCCATTCAAAAAGCTGATCTGTACAGCAGAAATAAACATGCTCACAGCCTGGTTAGAAACATAATTTTTTTTTTGTCTGAATGGGTTGTTTCTCTGTCAGCACATACTAAAGGGAGGTTTTACTTTAAATAACTTTTTGTGATTTTAAGTTCTAACAGAGAGACTAATAAACTAGATTTAAATCAAAAAGATTAGATAGAGATGAAATGCAAAGGTAGAATTCAATACACAGGTTTTGGGTCTTGAACACACATTTTGGTTCTTGTGGGATGTCTAAAAATTATGCTTTTATTTTGAAAACCTGTAAGATAAAGCTGGTCAATCTAATACAGAAAGTCTTAAGTGTGAACAAAAGAGGGACTCAGATCTATTTTAGGGTTCAAGCATTTTATTGCTAATGTTATGAATGTGAAAGTCGTCTGATGTGGCGAGCTTAGTTGGCAGCGATGGTCTGGTCCATCCAAGAGCGGAGCTCGGTGACACGGGCGTACACACCGGGCATGGTGGGAGTGCAAGTGCCGCTGCCCCAGGACACGATACCGACCAGGGTCCAGGCTCCACCCTTCTCGCAGACCAGGGGACCACCAGAGTCACCCTAAAGAAGAAATGACAGGTTATAACAACACATCGAGAACAAAAACAGCTCAGGATGTAAGTTTCATCCATCTGCGCTGCTCACCATGCAGGAGGAAGCTCCGGAGGCTCCAGCGCAGATCATCAGGTCGGAGATCCTGCTGCCCCAGTACTGTTTGCACTGCTGGTTGGTCAGCAGGGGGAGGGCGGCCTGCTGCAGCAGGGCGGGGGTGTCAGGAGCTGCAACATAGACATGCACGAATCATTACGACTGAGTCAAACTTAGACTGTGCTCTGCCTGTTTTTGCTCTCCATATTGGGTGTTTATCATTCCTTGGACAGAAAATGTAAACGGACACCACTTCCTGCTCCTCTGTACTCACTGTCCACGCTCTCATCTGGAGACTCCATGCAAACAAAACCAGCTTTGCCAGTGCTCAGTGTCCTCTTTTAAGTTAACTTGTGGAAAAGTGCAACAAAAATCATGAAATTGTTGTTCCTAGTCATGGATTTTACCTCTTCTGTTGCGCACATGAATGTGAATGGAGGAACACAGAACTTAATAGGTCTCGTCAATGATCTAAATGGCTACAGATGGCTTCCTGTGGACAGTTAAGTGATTGGCAACTAAACAAGTGATTGACCGTTCTACAAATGAACTGTCACACTGTGGCCACACTCACCGTTGTGGCGGGTCAGGCCCCATCCGCTGGTCACGCATCTCATGCCACCGGGGAAATAGTCACTGCTCTCAGCAACACACACGGGGGACACACGCATGCCCAAACGAGCGGGGCTGGCCAGCTTGATGAGCAGGATGTCGTTGTTGATGGTGAAGCCGTTGTACTGAGGGTGCTTGAACACCTGTCAGGTCGAGATATCGGCGTTATGATCGGAGTATGAGCGTGAACAGGGGACAGGACGAAGGGTGATGTCATCACTTACCCTTCCGACCTGCATGACCTGGATGTCCTCAGCGTTGGAGGAGCGGTCGTGCTCTCCGAGGATGACGCGGTGGGAAGTTCTGCAGGAAGAAATTTCCATCATAAACATTTAAAATCCAGATGATTGTAACTGAAACCACAACAGGATGAACATGTTTACCTGACGTTACAGTGAGCAGCGGTCACCACCCAGTTCTCGTTGATGAGAGAGCCTCCACAGAAGTGGAAGCCGGTGTAATCCTGGAACGTAAACATCAATAAGTGTATGGTATAAGAAAATCCTGTGTGTTTTCTGTGTGTGTGTGGTGTTTACCTGAAGGGACACCTGCCAGGGCCAGGAGTGGGGCACAGCCTCCTCACCGTTCACGATACGAGAGTATCCAGTGATGACGGGGGTGATGGCGGGGTTACCGCAACCTGCCAACATCATCATGACATCATTAAAACTTGAACAACATCAACATGAAGTTTTAATCTCTGCTATATAATCTATGACAGGCTGACAGGATTGCTACAACATTTTTATTGCTTTTCGCTTAATTTTCCTTACAAATGATGGTGGTAACAAGCCTGAAAATGAGCATTATGTTGGTTTTGATTGGAATTTATTCCCAAACATGGACATATTCAAATATCATACGCCCCTTTTTATACATTCTATGCAAATATTCAACCTAGCCTCATATTTTTATTCATTTTTAGGCCATTTTTGATTTTCAACATTAACTTAGAGGAACTTTTTTTGGATGTTAAGATCAAGCAAGCTGCTCTCGCAAAACTTTTAACAGGAAGAAAAGTCTTATAAGGTATAGATACATCCATCTATTTTCACTTAAAACAAAAAAATGTGATAGAAAAAGTTGAAAACATCAAACTACTGCTCGGATCAATCCAACCGACTTTCAGATTGAGATTCTTTCTCACCATAGGCGGCGCCGACGAAGGCGAGGCAGGAGAGGATCCACAGGAAGGCCATGGCTCGATCATGTCGGCTCTGTCTGAGACAGACGCTTTTATACGGACAGGGAGCGACGTGATTGGACAGAAACGAGACCAGACGGAGGACATCTTATCAGAGACGCTGGGAGTTTGGACAGGTGGAGCTGACGGAGAGTTTTCCACCTGAGAGGGCAGAGAGAAGGACTCCAGAGTTTTTATGTAAAGCTTTAAAGAGGATTTATTACAACTCTCTGAAAACACCTGTTAGGAAATATTCTTGCTTAGGATGTCATCAAAGAAAGCAGATCTTAGCAACTCAAGACAAAACAAGTCCTTCAACCTGTCCTTCCTAAATTGGTGTGTCATCATTTTTAAGCCATTCTTAGAGAGCCTTCTGTTCTTTTTACCCTTAGAGACAGACATCACACCCTTCGTCAGTCAGACATTTTGCAATTTATCATTCAGTTTAAGCTTGACATGAACATATATGCAATATGTTGCAAGGGGTGTCCTTCATGACTAAGGGCCCTAGTCTGTGTGCTAATGACTGGGTATCTCATGCTGTGGTTCACAATATCCGCCTGATAAAGGACTTCTTCTTCCAGAGGAATAATCTCACTCTTTTGGAGCACCCTGCGTGTTCCCCTGATCTAACTCACAGTGAGAACATTATGGGATGGATGGAGAGGGAAGTTTACAAAAATGGACGTCGGTTCCAGACAGTGGATGCAAAACATGAAGCATCTTCAGCACTTGGAGCAACATTCCCACTAACCTCCTGGAAACACTCACATCAAACATGAACAAACTAATTTTTGAAGTGATGAACAAGAACAGTGGAGCTCCTCATTACTGAGACCTTTTTTCAAACTTTTATTTCTATTTTAATGGTTTTTAAGTTGTTTTCTTTTTTTCTTTTTTTTTTTTTTGCTTTGGTCTTAAACTTTTGATCAGCTGATGAACCTTTAATACCTTTACCTTTAATCTTTCATTCCTTTCAGTAAATTACAGTCCAAAACGTACATTTGTGTAATTTTTCAACAGTCTTAATAAAGCTTGAATAAAATCAAACATTGAAGAACTCATACATCTGATTCTGTGTGTCAGTGTGTTCATGTTATGTTGAAGGTCAGCAGGTTCAAACATGTGTTTGTTTCTCAGCACAGTTTTTATCAGCTACAGCTCCACATGAACATTATGCAGTCATTGCATCCTGAGAGGACATGAAAAGGAACATGGTAATATAAATATGGTCATTATAAGCACATGTATGAATAAATATATCAGATGTAAATGAAATGTGCATGTTTTTCATCGGTATTCAGAGAGAGGGACGAAGCACAGTGCTGATTTTACATGTTTGGATTCCCTTGCATTGATTCCATCATTTTCTTTTCTGCAAATAAAAAATATTTTTGAATAATCTGTACTCCTGTCATAGTTTTCCTCCTTGAAAAATCCACAAAAACATGCAAAAGGTGGTGTTTCAGAGTGTTTGCATCATGATCATATGCACATTTAGTCATGAGCAGCTAATATCAAGAGCATGCACACATAAAGCTGGTGTTTGCTAGTGTAAGAGGTCAGAGGTCATGGCTGTCTGCATGCTTGAGGCTGCTAATATTATGAAGTGATTTTTTTACATCTGATTGCAAATTGATATCTACATGCTATTTATTGGTCAGCGGTATTTTCAAACTATTATATTATCATATTTGTGTCTAGGTATCATTCCTATGCATATTTTAAATTTTTACAACTATTTATAATAGAATGTTTATATTACCCATTTTATTTCTATCTAGTTGAATTCTTGGAATTTGGAAATCATGCTTTGATGCCCAAAAAGTAATAATTTAAAGGTGTAATGTATTTGACTCAGAAAATTATGCTATTTGGTAAAGGTTTTATTGTTATAAGTTGAGTCGCCCCCTGCTGGCTAAGTGAGGGAATGCAGAATAAGGAAGTTCATGACTGCTTTCATTCAAATATTTTCTTAAAAGGTCTATAACTCAAATATTTAGCGTATCTTCTTTTGATTTTACATTTGTTTCTTACAAGATCTTTCAGGTAAAGCTGTAGAATCAGAGCGCCCCCTGCTGGTTGCGAGATAACTCTCGATAAGAATCAAATTGAGACCATAAAGACATGAATACGTTTTAATTTTTTTATTGTCATTCATTGTCCACACTCCAAGTGGGACTAGTGAGCCAGGTTGGGATCAGGGCTCTGGGGTTGTTGGTCGCCCCCTGGTGGTGACATCGTTGCGGATTTAGTTGGCAGCGAGAGTCTGGTCAACCCAGCTACGGAGCTCGGTGACGCGGGCGTACACGGCGGGGGTGGAGGTGGAGCAACGGCTGCTTCCCCAGGAGACGATACCGACCAGAGTCCAGGCGTTGTCCTTCTGGCAGACCAGGGGGCCACCGGAGTCACCCTGAAAGAGACAGGAAGTGGTTAGAAAAGGGGCAGAGACAGGTGACAGGGGAGGGAAGCGAATCAAAGAAGGGGGTCTCACCATGCAGGAAGTGGCTCCAGCTCCACCAGCGCAGATCATCACGTCGGAGATGTTGCTGCCCCAGTGCCTCTTGCACTGCTCGTTGGACAGAAGGGGCAGAGCGGCCTGCTGCAGCTCATTGGGGGTGTTGGCAGCTGTGGGGGATAAAACCAAACTCTTAAACCCACTTCACCCTAACCTTTCAAAATAAAAGCATCGATCTTATCACGCTGCAGTCTCACCATTGTAACGCATCAGACCCCATCCGGAGGTGACACAGGTCATGCCAGCGGCGTAGTTGTCGGAGGACTCAGCGAGGCAGACGGGGGACACGGTGGCTCCCAGCTTGGCGGGGCTGGCCAGCTTGATCAGGGCGATGTCGTTATTGATGGTGCGGGGGTTCCAGGCGGGGTGGGTGAACACCTGGGGAGAACGCAGGCGGGGTTAGTGTGGGAGGAAAGTGGTGTGTTCTGAAAGTTGATTGGCTGATGTGAGGTTCTCACCTTGGCGGGCTTCAGGATCTGGACATCCTCGTTGGTGCCATAGCCCTTGTTGTGCTCTCCAGCAACCACACGGTGGTAGGTCCTGATGGAGAGGAGGATTGAAGCGCCAGTTTACAAAAAATACTAAATAATACTGAAATAAGTTTGAACGCCGTGTTCGATAACGTGATAAAATTTGCAACAAGCACAGAGATGGTGCTAAAGTGGACTTAAAGTTTCCTCACTAACAACTTCAAAACCCGCACCTGTCAATCAAGAAACTTATGCTCCAATTATGCAAATTCGGATGTAACTTTAATCCAGTATAGTGGGTAGAAATCAACAGACAAGCTGTGCAACTGAAACTGTTTTGCACTAGGCTGGGAACATGATTGGTTTTCTTGCAAATATCAATGTTTTGGTGACTTCTTGCTTTTGTAGCTAGCTTCTAGTGGACACTTGAGGAAGTGCTGTTTTTGCATTTTTTCTACAAGAAAATGACCCAACTGTTCAGTTGACCGGACAACGCCAGAAGCATTTTCCAAAAGAGTTGACATACCAAAATGTTACAGCTGTCATGACTGGATAACTCTGACGGAAAGATGGCTAACCTCATTGTCTAACCAAGGATAGAAAAACATCAATGCGTTATCATCATTTATTGCTCCAAACAGAACAAGATGGCAACAAAAACAACGATTCAAAGGCTGTTAAAAGTAAGTTCCACAAACAAATTTGCCGGTAGTGTCCCCCATTGTACGTAGGTGGTTAAATTATGCCAATACACCCAAGCAAGAATTGTTGGGCTAATCCAACAACTTGCACAACTTGTGTGTTGTTCAGAAAATACCTGGAAGCAGCGTCATTTTCTCAAGAGTCATGAAAGTCAGTGATGTTCTGTATTTGCATGGTTTGTCTAAAATTAAGTTCCATCTTTTGGGGAAATTTTGGCAACCATCCCAGGGGACCGGTACCTCGAGAACCCACTGAACCTGATCATTGCTCAAGTAAGTCCCCCACAGCCTGTGAGCTGTATTTAACCCCCTGGGCCAGCATCAGGTAGGGCAATGAGGTGCTGAACTGACCTGACGTTGCAGTGAGCGGCGGTCACAACCCAGTTCTCGCTGATCAGAGAGCCGCCACAGAAGTGGAAGCCGCTGGATTGCTGTGAAGGAAAAAACAAACAGAGCTCAGACCCTCAAGAACAAGACAACAAAGAGAAGTTTGTGTTTGGTCATCAGCCGCCTCACCTGAAGGGACACCTGCCAGGGCCAGGAGTGAGGAACAGCCTCCTCACCGTTGACGATGCGGGAGTATCCGCTCACCACGGGGGTGATGGCGGGGACACCGCAGCCTGAGAAGACGACAGGAAACAGACGTCAGCGTGAGCTCATCTTTGTCAATTCAAGGAACTGACTCAGAAACCAGAGAGGACACTCCTCGTGATCGTGTGTGCGTCTTACCGTAGGCGGCGCTGACGAAGGCGAGGCAGGAGACGATCCAGAGAAGAGCCATGGTAGCAATGACGATGATGTTCCAGAGGAGAAAGCGCCTCTTATATACCTGGACCTGCTCAGTGTCAGCCAATCAGAGCGGCCGAATATTCATCCAGCTGCTTATCAGACTTTGAGAGGCCAGCGTTCCCACGAGTCACACACCCCAAACTCCTGCTCTCTGATTGGCTGGAATTGGAACCAGTCAGCGAATGCTTCATCACAGACTCTACCTCATACACCCTTGAATCACTGATAGAGTCATAAACAGAGTCAGATGAAGAAAAACAAGAGCTGTCAGTTGATTATTTGGGAGCCTTTGCATATTTTTGTACCTGAAGTGACATCATAATTGCTTTGTATTGGGCCCAAAAACATTTCTGATTATTCAATAAACAATGAAATTTACTTTTTATGCAGATGACACCCACTTATTTATCTCCGGGGAGAATTTTTTTGTATATTCTGAGAGTTAAAGCATTGATTTGATTAAATTTAGACAACAAAAGCTTATGAAACTATCTCTGCACATTGAAATCATTTGCACCATCTATGCCAACACTTCCCTTCTGGCAAAGTGTGAAGTCTGCTTACAAAGGGTCTTAGGTACCCACCTCAAATCTTCAAAAATCATGATATAAGCACAGAATTTATCATATTTGTGAGACAATAAAATGTTTTGTGAGGAGTTTCTGGTGCAAAAACAAGCTATGATTCAACAAATATTGGGTGTAAATATATTTAGTTCATCCATCAGCATCTGTGTGTTAATGTGTAACATGTTGACACACTGATAACACTCCCAGTGTAGTCAGCAGTGTTTTCATGAAACACAAGAACCACCTGGACAGAAATAACTCACAGATAACTTCCTCAGTTTGAGTAAATTTGATGAATTCAGCTGAAACTTTCTGATATGAGACTGAAAAGAGACGCTGTGACCCACTGAACCCTGTGAGATGTGAGCTCCTGCCCGTTTGGAAAAAAAATAAAACTTTGCTGTGCTGATCATTTTTTGGCCTGTATTGAAAGTCAAATTTTTGAGATGATAAAGAAAAAAAAATGATCAAACAAAGTCAATATTTTGGGGGAAAAAAAGGCAAATTTTCAAGATAATAGAGTCAGAAATATGGGAGGATAAAGTTAGAATGATGATTTCAAATGTCAAATTTTTGAGAAAATGAAATCAAAATGTGGAAAAAGTCAATTTAGAGAAAAGTGTAAACGAAGTCATATTTTTGGGGAAAAAGTCAGAAACTTGAGATGAAAAGTTGACATTTTGAGATAGTCAATTTTTTGTGAAAAAAAGTCGTTTCTTCTACTTTTTATCTCTAAATTTAGACGATATGGGCAAAACTAAACCCAGCCAGGCTATTATTTTTCATTTTTATACTTTTACGTCAGGCATTAATAGGCTTCAATACATTGTCTTAGGTTACATCATAGAAAATGATCACTTTAAACAGGAAAAAATGTTTTGACCCTAGTCCTGTGTTAGGGTGGTCGCTGACCCGTTTTTCACCCAATTTGATTGTGAAATGCCAACAAAAATTACATAAATTTGAAAATAATAAAAAGTAAAAAATTAAATTCTGTGAAATATGAGATACTGTAGTTGAAATTATAGCACTTGTTGTGTTAGGGTCACTGACAACGCATAAGTATAACAAGATTATGAAGTGAAAACTAAAATCGAAAGTGCATTATGAGCCATAACATTGACAGTCAGCTCTTTTTCCAATCAATTAAGATTCAATGGGATTCTCATTTTGCCTCGTTTTATCCTGCACAAAATCAAAACAAACAGACAAACGTGTCCAGATATGGTAGGTCAAGTCTGTACACAGCTCATGACTTTCAAAGTGCACTTCTCCAATTTGAAGCCTTCAGAAATTAGTAAAAGAAAGTTTTATGTGGGCCAAGTTCTGTGTCGTACTCTTGGTGAAATGACACTGAGTAGGAGGGCAAAATGGATTAACAGGTTTCTGAGGAGGAAGAGAACGTAGAAGAGAATCATGTAGAAGAAACAGAAACATCTGATGAGTCTGATGAGGACACAGCTGGTTGAAGCTGCTCCTGTTCAAACATTCAAGTCCAAAAATGCTGCACTGAGCTCTGCTCCCTTATGTAGAGTTGCTAATAGTCATTGATCACACCTGTGCAGACTCTCCTTTCCTGCCAGCACAGGTGTGATTTTGATTTGATTTGCCTGAGCAGTTGTTTGTTGGACCTTGCAAATCTATATTTTGTGGTATTACTTGCGCTACTCTTTTATTGTGCCTGTTTCTTGGTGAAGATTTATTAGTTGACCTGTAGCACCATAGATGTTACCATATATACCTTCTTTTTTTTCTGAGAAATGTGTTCTAATACCTCTCAGTAAAAGTCTAACAACACAACAGCCTTTTTGAGATTTGTATAGCTCTCTTGAGGTTGATTTTTCCAATTTTTTAAACTGAAACCGAGGGTCGTACAGACAAAGAAAGAGCCAGGGACCCATACCAAAAATAGTAAAACAAATATTTTGATCTGTAATGAAGCCCAACAAGGTAACCAAGAGATTAGAAACAAATTGCTTGCCAGATAATATTTTTAAGTGCATTTTTTTCCCCAATTCCGCTGTTGATTTATTTTGTTATTCACCTGAAATTCACCACCGTGTGTTCCTCTAATCTGTGTGGGTTGTTTCTTGAATATGTTGAGCTAATTCTTTATCTCTCCAACACACTTAGTTTTAAGTAGTGAAACATGAATCAAACATTTTAACAGGAGACAAAAAAAACCACTGACCCAGGTATAATAACTTGATTTCAGTGGCACCTGAGTGAATACATGTTGTAAATGCAGTGAAAAAGATGCATTGAGTGGCTTTAACTTCTCCCTTGATGTAACTTACAGGGTCACTACAAACTTGATTATTCTCCTTTTTATTATCTTAATAGATCTATTAATGTGTAAAACTTTTATCTTTCTCGTTTCTTAAAGCAGCCCCAGGAAGACATGAATCCTCATATTTAATTTCCTACTTCACCTTCCCCAGAAAACAAGTCATTTCCATGTTTTCCCATGAAATCTTAGCTTTTTTTGTCTTAATACCTCATGATAACAAAGTTGCTTTTTTATAAACTATGACTGGTTTATCTTATCTTGAAGTAACACAGCTCACAGTGACATGATGCAGGATTCACAGCTGGGAATGGTGGCGCCATCTTGTGGCACCTCAGTGCAACACAACTTGTTTGCATGTGTGTGGCTATGGGATAATGCAGTTTGTACCAAATGAATGAAACAGCAGTGGATTTAGCTTTTTAAATGTTTTTACTATACTTTGAAAGCTTTGATTCCAGAGTTTGAAGAATGAAGGTCTACAGAGCAATGTTTGTTGTCACCAAAGTAACACCAGGATTTACTCAGGTTGTTCAGTACTTCTGCATATTGTTACACAATTTACAGTAAATGAAAATCAAAGAACTTATCAATGAAGCACACAAGTAGTATTTCATTATATTACTTCAAGTTAATGCATCGAGTCTAAAGTTAAAGGGAACCCCGACTGTAAGGAAAACTAACAGTTTCTAACCTTCGGGCGCAGCCATTGTTTTACTGCCGCAATGCATTCTGGGTTGATGACGTAGATTGGTTGCTTGGTGCCGAGCATCTGGATTACGCTGTTTACTCACTACTAGTCGCTGTAAGTCACTAGGTTTCAGGAGAGAAAAAAACATAATAATGCCACATGTGGCTGCTTTTGGGTGCACTTTTCAGTCCAAAGGAAACAAGGAGACTGATGTTAGTCTGCACAGCTTCCCAAAAGACAACATCCTAAAACAATTAATCATCTAAAAGGGAAAAACAAACAAACAGATCCCCCACATGACCCTGCATGTTGGGCCTAACCCCCGGTGAGTACCCTCTATGCACTATGTGTCAGCAAAAAATTAAGCGTTTGCATTTGTTCCACTTCAGACGTTCATCTTTTACACTGCTGACTCAACTTTCTCGTGTGGGCAGAGGCTGGTATTTCATCTTTGATATTTTGAAGAAGTACATCGTCGCTCCGATGATCATGCCGACAGCTCCGACAAGACATCCAGCGATGAAAATAACATTCACACTCGTGTTGATCACTGCAGAAAAATACAACAAAGATGAGTTTCATGCTGTCTAAATGGTAACCAGGTCTTAATTATGACAGCACTTAATGCAGGGATGTCCAAAAAATCATGTTCTAGTTGTTTACATTCACAGTTTCTGTCAAGTGCTTGAAATAAATTTTGATATATCTGGTAAAGTTTCACAAAGATTTGGAGTGTGCATAGGCAACTTTATAAAGCTAAAGCTCTGTACAATCTGCAAAAACTCAACAACTTTTACAGCTGATATTTAAATGTATTTGGCATGATGCAAAATGTGCGTCACAAATTGTTTAGAATTAAAAAAAAAACACTGGGAGGGACAAAAAACGGAATTGAAAATGTGAAATGGTCAAAAAAAAGATAAAAGTAGAAGTATAAAATGGTTCAGAATGCAGGATTAGAGATATTTGGGGTTTAAAATGTTTTTATAATTGTCATATAAACAAACGTAATAAAGTCCAGATCCTGATCCTGACATGAAATTGTTACTTATTTTCCCAGGTTTGGTTTTATCTTAAGGGTCTGCAAAAACAGCACAAACATGTTTGACTTCACCATTTTTTTAAATTGTTTTTTTTTTTTTCAGAAACCACTAAATAGAAATAGTTTTCCAACAGAGCGCTCATTTGTAACTTTCACTGTTAGCAAACATGCCATTGTCACAGTTTTTTTTTCAATACGGTCCTTTTGGGAAAAAGTTTGGACACCCCTGACTTAATGCTTTCCTACCTGGGCTCAGTGATCTCTTTCTTCTCTGCGCGCACAGGGGACCCTGGGAAATGTGGTGCAGTGAGCTCTGGGTGACTACTCCTCTCTTCCTCCTGCCATTTGGGGGTCCGTTGGGCTGCGGGGGTCTAATGCAGCCCTTTGTACACCTGGTGTCAGGTTCCCCCGCCCGGCATATTAGGACGGAGCAGCTGATGAACACCTGAGCGAACGAGAACGAGGTTTCATAACATCAGCAGATAAGTCGAATCTCTAAACCAGGAAACATGAAAAAGTTCATTCTTCACCTGATCATGCAGGCCAATAAACTTGAAGGCCTCCATGCTGAACTGGAAAGTGTTCGGTTGAGATGGATAGGTAACAAGAGTCGAGTCCTCTGTACATCTGGTGAGAAGAAACATAAAAACGAGGAATTACTGCCTCTGTTATGCAGTGGCTCAAGTCGGCCAATGGAGTTATGTTATTGAGAGTTTTCACAGTCCTGGTTCAGAAAAAGTTGCTATAGTGGATAAATCAATGGTTAGCAAATCATTAAAAGCCTTGATTTAATTGAAGATAGTTTCAAAATAAAAGGCTTCTTTGAAATAATCAGGGAAAAGACATGTTCACCACTGTGTTGTATCACAGTAAAATGTTTTTTGACCGATAATAAGATTTATTTGTTTCATTATTTCTTATATTTTTCAGTTAAATAAAGGTTTTGAATGACCAATAGAAAGTCACTGCCTATTTTAAGTATGGGAAATTACAAAGCAGAGGTTTGTAAACAATAAATAAATTATCTACAGGTCATTTAGTCCCAAAATCTTGTCACACATGTATAAAGCTGACTAAACTTTTTCCTAATATCTTGTAAAGAGTAAAACAAAATCTGCTAAGTGGGTCAGCGTATGTAATTGTTTAGTTTCTTGAAATGAGAATAATGTCTCAAAAAAGAAACTACACATGTGCATTTTTATTAATATTTTAAAAGTGATTTGAGTGTTCACTGTCTTCTGGTATCTTGATATACACAATTTCTCCAGACTTTTCAGGTGAATGTGGCATCATATATACAAACTGCTGATGACATGTATTTGTTTCAGAAAAAGAAAGGAGATTAGATCTTCATTTTAGCACTAATTTTCTTCGTTCAAGACGCCGTTTTACTGGGTGCAACTCGACAAGGAAATGAAATCATCAATAGTTACGTAGCGCTGTTGTTTGAAACACGACAACAAGCAAACTTTTCGAGTTTGTATCCTACTTTAGTAACCAGCTACATTAAGCGCTACTCACAGCTCAGTGCTCCGAGGCATATCGTGTAATGTTCGAGGATGCTGGTTATGTCCTACCAGTTCTCATCTACCAACTCCAGCCTCACCAAGCAGAGCAAACGTAACCTGGCTCTTCATTTTATTGATAGACTCAGGTTTGAACAGATCACTGCAGAATAACCGCTGCATGTGGACAGGAATCAACATTTTCATATCCAGCACTGCAACAACGGAAATCTAAGCAAGTCATTAAGTCTTATTTGTAGTAAAAATTGTCTTATTGTTCTTAAATCGAGCCACATTCACCAGACCAGGTCATAAAAATGTCTTATTTCAAGTTTTTTTAAGACAAAAATGAGGTGTAAATTGCTTGTAACAAGTCAAAAAAATCTGCCAATGGGATAAGATGAATTCGCCCGGGAAGTTTCATGAAATTAGAAAGATGTCTTAAAACAAGAATCTTTTATCTTATCCCATTGGTAGATTTTTTTTACTTGTTACAAGCAATTTACACCTCATTTTTGTCTTTAAAAAACTTGAAATGAGACATTTTTATGACCTTGTCTAGTAAATGTGGCTCAAATCAAGAATAGTAAGACAAATTTTACTAAAAATAAGACATAATGACTTGCTTAGATTTCAGTTTTTGCAGTGAGCTTAGCCCATGTTTTAGCCTCTAGCTTGTGTTTTAGACTTTAGCCCGTGCTCTATCACTCTCCTGTTTAGCTTCCTGTCCTTTTCCTGTTTTCACGATTACTACTAAATAAATCACAGAAATTGTTTTTAGCAGAGAAAAACACAGATCTCTCTTTTCACTGTTAAACTATGTTAGCTGATGTGGTGTTGTCATAGAGATTTGACTTGCTGTGAATCAATCAAGTCTATCTGACCCGATCGGGAAGTTAAGGATTAGCATTTAGAAATAGCCTATGTTATTGCTGGTCACCTCATTTTAAGTGGTGTATCATGATCAGGCATAGATCTAGATATGAGACTTTTCCAAGATCACTTAAAAAGTCCCCATAGTCCCTTTAAGACAAGATAGAAACACTTAGACACTGGATAATTTTTACCCGTTCTCGAGGATGGGGTAGACTGGCTTGCTGTTGGGGTTATCATATGGTGCAGCTCTGCAGGACTCCACAAACAGCTCGATGTTTTTGACCGAAGACGTGGCTTTGATCTGCATGTATATCCGCTCCCCCAGGTCGAACTCCAGAGGGTAGGAGTTGGGATCCAACATGTTTTGAAACGTGGCATCGTCATAGAGCTCAAACTCGTACGTGAACTTGCCCATGCCTTTCTCCATAACTGTCGTGACATTCCTGTGAGCCAGGAAGTTTTGCGTCACCTTCCCTCGTTTGGGGTACTGACAGAAGAACTGAACCTCCAGCAGATGTTTCCTGGTGATCACGTCCCCTCTGTTATCAAACGAGATGATTTCATTCTTGAACTTCAGGTAGGTGTCATCTTCCTGCAGCGTTGAAGGCGGTTAAATTCAGTCCTGGAAAAGTGCAACTTCACTGAAGAACAAAAGAAACAAACAGGTCTGTGTTACCTCAA
Organism: Thalassoma bifasciatum; assembly: GCA_008086565.1. Classification (NCBI taxonomy): domain Eukaryota; kingdom Metazoa; phylum Chordata; class Actinopteri; order Labriformes; family Labridae; genus Thalassoma; species Thalassoma bifasciatum. The sequence continues at coordinate 67,558 of RPOG01001698.1, forward strand.
TCTCAGTGCCACAGGCGTGTAAGGGAATGGAAGCGAAGATGTGAGTGTCGTTAGAAATCAGGCCGCAGGAGGGGTCGATGAGGTGCAAATTATCCTCGCTAAGTCGAGGAATTGTGGATTTGTCCACCTCCACTCTCATTTCAGACTGTGAGCAGATCACGTGGGCTTCAACTAGAGTAAGAGACAAAAAAAAGAGATGTTATCCTGAGATCTGTGCTTGTTTTTCTCCCCCTAAAGCTCAACATGTGGCCGCAAAAAAGGGTTTGCATCCGTTCAAAAAGGCTAAGAGAATCACAGCTGTTACTCACCAATTCTGTGCCTCACATCCACAATAACACACCTCATGTCTGAGTGATAGTCTCTGAACCTGAAAGGCATCAGAGGACACAGACAAAATATAATCCTGTGTGTCTCAGCAGCATTGCACTGCCTTTGTGCTTGTTTTACATATTCAAACTACCAAGTCAATCATTTTAACTGCTTTCAAAATTTGCAACGTCATCATTTTGTTTAAATGTATGAATCAAAAACGTATGCATCAATGGGACCCCGGCTTTTCCTAAATGAGCGTATGTTTTATTCTAACATTGTTTTATCCTTAAAATTTCAAAACATAAAAGAGATATGCCTATTTCTACCTCAAATGACCACAGCAGTCAAATTGACTGCCTGCTTTTTACAAGGGGTGTCATGTTTCACTGTTTTCTACATTTTTCCCTCTCTTTCTCCTGCTCTATTTTTGTGCCATTCTTTATGTGATGAGAGGCTAAAATTTTGCTCTAGCTTTACTCAAAACCCAAGGAAAGCTATAACAACAAATGGAAGATGAATGACAGGTTTAGCCAGTGATGTCTCTTGGTGTTTGGAAGGACGTTCATTTAACTCTCAATTATCATAATTTCCATTTTGTGTCGTGGTTTGTTTTTCCAACCACTACATCAATTTATGCTTATATCTTTTACTGACTATCCTCATTTATATATAAATAATATCTGACGGGTCAAAATGACTGCTTTGATCATTGTAGTAGTTGCAGAAGTCTGGTAGACTGAGTGTTAAACTTTCTTTCTCATCTAAATTCTGAGTTTTCCCAGCATAGTAAAGTCAGAACAGGCCACTTAAATACAAAGGTACCACTCACTCTGATGTTGACTCCACGAGAAAACAGATCACATAGTGCTGTCCCAGGTCGTCTGGTCTCGGTGTCCAAATAATGGCAAACTCGCCAGTTGAGATCCGTCTTTTTGTGATACCTTGTGGCCCGGAGAAGATGACGTTCTGAATCCTGCATCAAAACAAAAATCCTTTCTTTGGTACTCTTTGTGACAGAAATGAAGAAGTTTTACTCTGATGCATACTTGTTATCACTTACTCTGCATAGGCTGCTTGTGCTTTGACTCTTATTTCCACTTCTTTGTTCACTTCTGCTTGAATGTGTGCTCCATTGTCGGGTGTTGGGTATAAAAACTTTGGCAGGTAGTCGCCCACCGTACACGAAGGAACAAAATCATCCACTGCAGTGAGAAGATGAAGAATCTCTCAATAAGAGAAGTTGTTTGGGGTCAGCCACATATAGTATGACCAAAACAAAGATAGCAGCCTCCTATTAGTGGTCTCAGCTCACAGGAATAATTTTATTTCACTCATATTTGTTGCAACCCCAATTCCACTGAAGCGAGGACGTTGTGTAAAACGTTGTGTGAAAACCCTGTTTAACTGATAAACTCCATTGTTTTATTGCAAATATTCACTTATTTTGAGTTTGATGCCTGCAACATGTTACTAAAAAGTTGGGATATGGGCAACAAAAGACTGTTAAAGTTGATGAATGCTGAAAAAAACAGCTTTTTGGATCAGGTTGATTGGAAACAGGTGAGTGTCATGGGTCACCACTTTGTTCGCAACTGCGTGAGCAAATTGTCCAACAGGTTACGAACAATGTTTTCCAACATGTAATTGGAGGAATTCAGGGATTTCATCTTCTACAGTCCATAATATCACCAAAAGATTCTGCTTTTATTCACATTTTACAAAACATACCAACTTCAATGGTATTGGGTTTGGCCTGTCCAAATTTTTTTCAGAGGTGTTGCTGCCATCAAATTCAAAGAAAGGAAAAAAAATAAATATCTGATATGTTGTCTATGGACTTTTGTGAATAAAAAGAAATTGTTTCCAATATACAGTACAGGCCAAAAGTTTGGACACACCTTTTTAATCTCATTAAAGTTTTTGCAATATTTCCGGACTGATTGACCTTCATTTCTTAAAGTAATGATGGCCACTCGTTTTTTTTTAGTTAGCTGATTGGTTCTTGCCATAATATGAATTTTAACACTTGTCCAATAAAGCTGTTGGCTGTGTATTAACCTGACTTCTGCACAACACAACTGATGGTCCCAACCATAGACTGTATAATGAGTGGATGTAACGACGTTCGGCTCAAACTGAAGCCTCCAGCAGATGCCCCGCCCCCTGGTGTCTGGCTGCAGTATAGGTCATAAGCCCCGCCCCCTGGTGTCTGGCTGCAGTATAGGTCATAAGCCCCGCCTCCCCATGTATTCCAGATATGAGCCGGGAAAACTTAAAAAAATTACAATACCTGGTAGAAACGTTTCTCTCATCCTTACGCTGAGGTAGTATGATGATGTCATTTGGCTGCATGGTGTTCAGGTGTTTTTTTTCCCTGAGAAGTTAGTTTCTCATTAGTTATTGGACGTTAAAAACCGCGATATAAGTTTCGTTTTATGATAGTTGACAGCTGCCGTTAGTGAGTAGTTTTTATCGGGGATATAAGAAACTTCGGGAAAGAGCCAAAAGGAGACTAAACCTTCTAAAGAAGAAGAAATAAATGTTTTTATTTCCTTTTTTACTCTGCTCCACCGGAAATTATCTTCTGCGCAGACTCTGGCTGCACAATGGCGGCTAGAGAAACGGGTTTTTTTGGCTTCAAAATCGTAGAACGGTGACAGGTGGAAGCACGCTGTCCATTCTATATACAGTCAATGATGCCAACCCCACTGATAAAGTAAGAAACTCCACGAAGTAACCCTGATAAGACACAGCTGTGAAGAGAAAACCATTTCAGGTGACGACCTCTTGAAGAATGCCAAAAGTGTACAAAGCAGTAATCAGAGTAAAGAGTGGTTATTTTGAAGAAGCTAGAATATAAAACATGTTTTCAGTTATTTCACCTTTTTTTGTTAAGTACATAAACCCACATGTGTTCATTCATAGTTTTGATGCCTTCGGTGAGAATCTTCAATGTAAATAGTCATGAAAATGACATTGAATGAGAGGGTGTGTCCAAACTTTTGGCCTGGATTTGGGGTTTGGTTTGCCTGTTTTCTGACAGACAGGATCCTGGTAGTCTCTGAAAGGACATCACTCTTCTCTGAGGCATACGAAATCCAAAAAGATGTTATCACCACAATTGTTCAATTATTCAAACACAACATGTTATTACTGGGTACGGCAACTCAAGCTGTATTCACAATCATACTCAAGGATGAAGCTGAGACTACACCTCACTCAACGTTATACCAGTTTTCTGCTTTCATGGGGACAAAATTGTCACTTTTCAGGAAAATATAGACGGACAGAAAAGGTCATGAGATGCGTTTGGCTTACCCAGTAAAGAGAAATGCAGGGGTAGTTTACTGAAAGGTTTACGGAGCTGCTGGGGCCCGGTGCCTGGTGTTGTTATTTCTATAGTCGTTGTAGCTGTTGATGTAGTAGGAGTTGTAGATGTGTGCTGGGGCCCGGTGCCTGGTGTTGTTATTTTTATAGTCGTTGTTGTTGTTGGTGGTGGTGTCGTAGATGTGTGGTGGGGGTGCCATGGTTCTGTAGTAGTATAGGGTGTTGTTGTTGTTGGTGGTGGTGTCGTAGATGTGTGGTGGGGGTGCCATGGTTCTGTAGTAGTATAGGGTGTTGTTGTTGTTGTTGGTGGTGTTGTAGATGTGGGGTGGGGGTGCAATGGTTCTGTAGTAGTATAGGGTGTTGTTGTTGTTGGTGGTGTTGGAGATGAATAGCGACCGTAAATGACGTAGAATGGGTCATAAATTACTGTAGTTCCTGTAGTTCCTGTTGTAGATGTGGTTGTGTGTGGAGCAGTGGTTGTTGGTATTGTTGTACTTGTAGTTATTGGAGTTGAAGTTGCCCAATTGTCCGGTACTTGTCTCTTTCTCCTCTTCCTGACTGGAACTCTGGAGGACACAGACCCGTCGTAGTAGGCCAAAGTGATGGAGCTTTGTGGAAAATCCTCCACCACCACCTCAAACCCATAAACTCTGATGTTGTAGGTGCCTTTGTTGTATTGTAGTGTGCAGGAGTCCTAACAAAAAGTACATCACAGGGTTTAGTATTCATGACAGGGTGGTATAATTTATTAAAAGAAGATCTTTTAACTTACCTCATCCAAGATGAAGCCAACAGGTCGGTCACAGGTGCCGCACTCCCCACTCTGAGCGTTTCCATATCGACATCGAACTTTATCGCCGTCAGGATCAAAGTTAACCAGCTTGTAGGTCCGAGGGCAGTTGTAGGGAACTCTTAAGAAGTCAGAAGTATTTATTCCAGGTTTATAACAAACAAGGCTTTATTGTATGTGTATAACATCTTACTAACAAATAAAAAAAACAGTAAAACATGTAATACAACACGCATAGGTAATGAAAGATAAAGATTTTTATTGAGTAGAGATATGAAGAAATAAGTGTTTTAAAAAAACAAAACAAAAAAAAAACATGGGGGTCCCGAGATGATTTTCAGGGGTTGCCAAATCATTTTGGAAAAATTTAAGCAATATATATATATATATTTTTTTTTACAAAATGTCAGGCAGGGTTGCTTTAGCTGTTTTCTGTTTCATTATTTTTCCTGAATTTGTTGTATCAGCTAAGTTTGTATGATCTGAGCTGCAGTGTTGTGCCTGAACAAGTTCAGACTTTGCACTCCAAAAGCTGAAATCCAATCTGGTGTTTAAGCCTTATTTTTAGGCAAAAGTGTCTTTTTATTCTCAATAAAGCCACATTCAAGCGACCAGTCCAGAAAAATGTCTCATTTCAAGTTATTTAACAACAAAATTGACATCTGAATTGCTTGAAACAATATAAAAAATAATGCAAAAATGTTTCCTGTATCAGGACATTTAAATTTCAAGAAACTTGAGGAGCAAATTTTTCTTATCCCATTGGCAGATTTTTTTTTACTTGTTAAAAGCAATTCAGACATCATTTCTGTCTGTATATAACTCTAAAAAATGGAAAAACAAACATATTGGCCTGTTCTTTCTCACGCTCAATAGCATAAACGTTAAAAACCAAACTTGGGCTGTTTTTCTCCTCAGTGTTTCGTTCGGGTTTTGATTAGTTTAATTGATTTTTGTCTTCTTTAACTAAAATAGAAATAAATAAATAAATAAATAAACCCTTCGGCCCCAGATACCAGTGCATGTTTAATGAGGGGTCGCGACTCAAAAAGGTTGAGAACCGTTGTACCAAGCAACACAGATTGAATTTGATTTGAACTGAAAAATATGATTGTCGTAGATAAATTTGAGTTATAGCTTCATGAAAATCTTTGCCTTCTTTGGACATTTGGATACAAAGAATACATTTCAAGCATATTTGACCAATATTATCTAGTTATGAAGAAAAACAAAAGTTTTTAATTTGGTTTCAAAGATGAATCCTGCTTTACTTTCAGTGCAGGGAAAATAGTAGTAGTGTTTTAGTGGTTAAACCAGAGGACTTACCGAAGGAAAGGAATGATGGCGATGTCCGGTGATCTGTTTGGTTCCTTGGTGTCAGATCTTGTTCCCAAATCTACATAAGTCAGAAGCCTCCAACCTGAGACTGAGTTACGTGTGAAGATCCAACAACAGTTGTTTGCCCTGGTTGGTGTGAGAAAAAGGTTCTTCATGGGGTATTATCTCAGGGTATGATAACAACAACAACATGATTGAAATCTTTCAGAAACTTACCACATTTCAAAAGGTTTGTCATTGAGAATATCGCGGCTCTCGACTGTCTCAGCTTCACACCAAAACGTCTCCAACGGGGGAGCATTGCTGCTTCTGTCCAAGAAGCTCCTCCGAATTGAGGACTGAACCCCACAATTCCCACTGATACAATTCCAGAAGTATCCATACTGACAGGTATCAAAGGTGTTCCTGTAACGAAAGTCCACCTGTGGAGTAAAACAGAGCAGAGGTAAGAAGAGATACAACGAAAGAAGAGCAAACAAACTTTTCTTTGAGAGTGAAAAAGTCACGAGCAGATGTTCCCACTCACCTTCAATGACCCATCAGGGTTTTTCCCTTTGTAGGTGACTGTTGCCGTTCCTCCCATATGATGTGATGCAGACGCCAGAGAGACCAGGAGGAGGTGCAGCAGGAGCACAAGTGCAGAGGCCATGATGCTCAGACTCACCTCTGCCACTTCTGCAGCTCACGTCCACTTTCAGCATCTTTTATACGGTTTAAGAGCAGCTACGAGTGCTGCTGCTGCACGTTGCAAAGGTTTGAGTGAACAAACACAAAAGATTATCATTAAAGGTGTTTATTTTCAGTGCTTTAATTAAAGCGTGAAATAGGTTACTTGTGTTTGACAAATAATATTTTTGATCTGTTTTAGGTGGCATGGAAATATTTCTCCTTGTGTAAATGTCAGAGTAGAGGCACGCGTCACACCACATACAGGATGCACTTCAAGTGTTTATTCATAATTAATGATGATTATGAGGTGTTCACCTTAGAGTTCATCCATTTGTTTGTGATTTGGAGAAGCTTGTCCAGGATTCTGCTGCAACAGCCGGTTTCATGTGAACAAAAATAAACAGAGAGTGACGTTTCTAACCAAAGAAGAGCCAAACTGCAAATAAGTTTGTGTTTTGTTTGCTGGCAGGGAAAAAAAACCCAGAGGTCATGACATGCAGGAGGCTGGTGCAACAGTTAAATGCAAATCAGACAATATCTTTGCAATGCAATGCAGATGGAAACTGCCATTTCTTAAGATGTGCTACAGTTTTTGAACCAAAACAAATAGAGCACTGAGTGAAAAAAAAAAAAAAAAAAGAAGTCATCACCCCAAAAACAGACTAGGACATCAGACTTTTGATCTTCTTTTTCATGCAGAAGCTCAAGTAACTGTAAACATTGATCATGTGACTGCCTCAAAGTGATTATTAAAGGGTAATTGAGGCTTCTACTGCTGCACATTAAACACAGGTAGTGTTTACTGTGATGTGTTAGTTCCGATCCACTGTTTGTCCTGTCTTTGGCTGCAGATGTTGAAGTCCTATTCAGTAATTACAGTGTGGGACAGTGGGACAAACATGGAAGAAATCATACTTGACTTTGAAGCCTTTTATTTACAGCTTAGTGTCTGCTCTGGTTAGCTGCAGGGTCATCATAAATGTTTTACCCCTTTAACCAGAACATGCCCTGGTGATGGGGCAGTTGTTTCCTGCAGCTAACAGGCAGAGATCTGCAAACAGAGAAAGAGATACTTACAAATTAAGATTTGTTACACCAAAGTCTCTCATTGTTTGTTCTCCCTTGCTTTATTTTCCCCCTTATTTCCTGGTGAAGTTCCAACTAATAATAAAAAGGCTCAAAGATCAGTTCACATTGATTGAAATGAACTAGTTCCCCTTCAGGATTAATTATTGAAACTTTGATCTTAGTTCATGGTCCAATAGGTGAACTATTTCACGCTCATTTCCTTGTTTTAGCTGCACTAAAATTATTCTCAGTGGAGCCAACAATGCTATAATCCCTAATCCTCAATACTTGACATTTCCTTAACTATGAGCACATTATGTGCTTAAAGGCCCATGAAATCCAAAATAAAGAAAGAACTATGATTTGTTGACTGAAGTTAATAATTCACGACTCACCTTTAAAACCATCTCAGTTCAAGCCCTTGGTCTAAGTCCTGAAACTCCTTCAAATGTGCAGAAGAGCCGACCTCATCAGCTCCACTCATGACCTCTGCTCAGGTCAAACTGAAAGTCTGCAGGGTGTCTGTGTAACTCACTCCTTGCTAATGAAGTTTTCTCTTTTGAGGGAAGCTTGCACTAAAGTGTCTTCTCTGGAGCCAAAACAAATGCTGAAGAGCCCTCTGGGTTGGAGAACTGCGCTAATACGCACATTTGGGTGGTGGAAACATGATAAATTGCCATCTTGAGGGTCAAAACACACACACCAAAGTGTCCTCACAGCAGCACAAATACATTGAAGTGCCTTCACAGGAGCCAAAACACACTATAATGCCTTCCTGGTTGGTGAACCACACTAATCTGCCCTTTAAGCTGGTTAAAATATGATAAACTCTCTTTCTGGGGGTCAAATTCATGTTTTAGTGCCCTCTTCTCAGGAGCCAAAACTTGTGCTAAAGTGAATAATGAGGATTGTATTTCAGAACTGGCAGATTTTACATTATCCTGCTGACAATTCTCCTTTTCCCTTGAGATACTTGCCGCGTAATGAAGTAGAAGCTGTTTTTGATTCTTGTCCTCATATCACACAGACGCAAACTGAATTGTGGTTCTTTTCGAAAGCATCATACTTTGTTTTTTCCGTCTGCATCATAAAAACTTTTTTTTTCTAGTTCAGTTCTCACTGTAGTTGGGATAATCATTAAAAATGAGTTTATATTCAAATCGACTTTGATAGTGATAGCCTTGGCATTAATTGTGTCTTTATTAGTTTTGTAAAGGGTGTAAACAAACTTCTCACCATGTATGACATTGAAGACTAATCAGTCTTTCAATAAAACTCTGTCACATTGAGGCCTCTCATTGGCTGTTTCCCCTATTTACATTTTTCTTCTATTTCCTGGTGAAATTCAAACGAAACCTAAAAAAGGTCAAAGTTCAGTCCACACTGACTCAAATGAACTAGTTTACATTCAGGGTTAAGTAGGAGCTTATCAGTCTTATCTCTTTTATCAGATTCCCTTTTGATTTCTCGCCATTAGACTTTACAACACTTAATAAAACGTGAGACATTGAAGCTGGTAGCCGCTCAGTTTAATGATGTCACAATTTTGATGTGAGTTATTATTGACCCAGCTGCTCCACTTTTATAAAAGCGGTCAGTTTTATGGTATGATGCTAAATCTTGCAATTTAAAAAAAAAAGCAAAATGTGTTCTCAAGTTGTATTTATCAGATCATTCTCACTTTTTAAACGTAAATAAAGTCCTCTGTTTGCACCAAACTTTGTCATGGAGACCCACAAGGTTCAGGGCTTGGACCGATGCTTCTATTTTATATATCTGCAAATTTTCAAGGACAGATTTTTATTTTACTTTTTCAAAATTGCAAAAAACAGACATACTATCCCAAAACGATGCTGTAAAACTGGTCCATGCATTTATTGGCAGCAGCTTAATGTAGGCATCGCCATATGGTAAGTTTCTCCCAAATCCTCTTTGCCAAAATATACCAAAAAAGCACAATGCAGGCAGATGGGAAACAACAATGAGGAGGTAGTTTGCAAACCGAGAGGCCAGAATCCATGGAGCCAGTTTCAGGTGTAAGGTAAGGTGTGATCAGTTTGATTTCGGCCTCTCCACAGCAGCCAGCAGGTTGCATAGGCTGGAAAACTCATTCATCATTATGGGACTGCCATGAAGTTGGTTCAATAAGGGCAACTACAGTGGGAATGTGCTTCAACAGTGGTGTGCAAAGAGGGGGGTTAGGTGGGTGGTCAAGCTCTCTTGGGTGACAAAATGTGCCCTAACCTCTTTAAACTTTTGTCTGGTGTCCATTTTTCATTTCTCTTTGCTATTTGGTCTTTGCTATCAGTAAGACCAAACTAGTATAAAAACTAAACTTGGTCTTAGAACGGGAAGTTTTGTTTTTAGCGTTATCAGATAGCCACTAGTTTTTAGTTATAAGCATTACTGTTCATAACTACACTTTTTTTTCTCTGAAATGGGTGTTAAGTTATGGTATCACCAAAAAATGATGTGTGAAGTGGCTCTAAATGTGGTTAATAGATTACATTTTTTTTAAAATGAAGTTTCATGGGTCTGAGAGGCAGAAAAGTAATGTCCACATATGTGGATGCCAGGTCTTAGGAGGCTAAAGTGCCAACCACATGCTTAATATCCCTCTTTGGAGCCAAACATGTGCTCAAGTGCCTTCTTGGGTGCCAAGACGAATTCTGAAAAGCCCTCCTGATTGGTGAGTGGCTCTAATCTGCTTCTTGGGATGGTGAAAACGTGATTAACTTCTCTCCTGGGAGCCAAAACACATGCTAAAGTACCCTCTTGGTTGGCAAACCACACCAATTTTCCCCTTTAACTGGTTCAACCATGATAAACTCTCCTCCTGGGAACCGAAGCACGCCCTGTTGAGGGCCAAAATGTGTCAGAATGCCCTCTCAGTGCCCAAATGCATGCTGAAGTACCTTCCTTGGTGCGAAATTTCCACTAAAGTGCCATCTTGGGAGCAAAAAACACACACTAAAGTGCCCTCCTGGTCGAACACTTATTGCCTTTTGATGAGCTAAACAAGACAAACTGCCCCCTTGGGAACTAGGACACACACTTAAGTATTTCAGGAGCCATGACATGTGTTTAAGTATTTTCTTCGGAGCCCAAATATGCTTAAGTAGACTTGTTGGAGTCAAAACATAAACTGTTTGTGCCTTTTATTTTTATTTCGCCCCTGCCCTTCAAATTATCTTTGCACGCCACTGACTTGTGATAGAGGAGCATCAGGTTGCAATACCCTGCAGAAAGACCATCAAACTTCATTTTAATCTGCTTTTTACTTTATGTTGAATCATGTTGATGAATTACTTCAAAGTATTATCACTCACAAACTCTTCTCACGTGCTGATTATAGTCTATTGTATTCGTATTTTCCTTATTGATCAAACTTCCCTGCAGCAGTAAAACTTATCTTCACATCAGCTGTTTTTCATAGCGTGTAATAAAACTCTCACACTGATTATTTTCCTGGGTATTTCTGCCCTAGTTACCTATTTTCAATTACATTTTGGAATATCAGCGATCGATCAGACACACCCTGAGAGCTGTGTATAAAACGAGAGGAGCTGAACACCTGCAGCATCCACCTGCAGCTTCAACAAGTGAACAGGTAAACTCCAGAGAAGATCTTCATCATGACGCCTGTCGTTCTTTTCCTGCTCTTTGTCTCTCTGAGTGCAGTCTCATCGGTAAGTCTGACTCTTCTCACACTGGTTTTCTTATAGTAAAGATAATCTACTGTTCTTGAAACATCAACTTCAAACACTGTAAAAGCTCAGCTATCGCCTTAAATGAGCTGAGTCATCATCCATTTACATTTCATTGGATTCTGTTAAATAAAAATATGAAATGGACAAAAACACTGAATTTTTGCTTTTGCATTTCAGCGAGCGATTGATGTCGAGGTTCTGGATGGTGAGTTAGAACAAGAAAACCTTCTTTGGCCTTAGAATTAAAGCATTTTGTTGTATCACATCATGTTTCTAACTTCATGTTTTCTTCCAGATAATTCTACAGACGTCTCTGAAACCATCGAGAGAGTGAACTCCGGCATAGGTTCGTTCATACGTAATCCAACTCTTCTCTCTCAAACAATGAAATTCCACTTGGTGATTTGAAAAAGTCAAGAGATAAGCAAGTTAGTGATTCATATGTTTATCGGTTTCTTTGCTGTTTTGCAGAAACAAAACTGATACACGGCGACATTTTGCCAAGTCTGACCAGGAATGCAGTCCCCTGCACCGCAAGAGGCTGCAAGTGGCCAAAAACTGGGAAATATGTCTACGTCCCAGTTTCCATCTCAAGGATTTCATTCAGTAAGCCACAGTGACCTTTGACCTCTGACTGATTTCAACCAAGGGGAATATTGCATGAAACAAGGAAAAAACTGCATCTGCAAAGTTTTCATTTTGACTAAAGTAAAAAAACTAATAATTCTCACTGCTACTGTGCAAAACATTCATTTTCCATGAAAAAGTTAAAAGAACAAAGTGCAAAACAAAGTCACATTTGTACGCCTTTAATATCTCATCTCAACAACTTGACTGTGGTAGTGCAACAAAAAAAAGGCTCAAGATCCATTGCACATTTTTACCATGTAGTAGAGAATGTTAAATCAGTTTAAGTTAAGTTAGGGACTCCATTTATTGAAATAAAGTCATTCAAAATGTGGTAAACCACTTGGATATGGAGGTAGTAAAAGGGTTAATGTAATTACGCTTCATTACAGAAGTTAAATCAAAGATAATTTTTGTTTGTTGTTTATTACTCTTTTTTTTTGCAAACGTTTTGAACTCTAGCCCCAATATTCAACCTTTCTCTAGGTTGTTGAAACAAACCCTAATACATCTACCCTGTTTTTTTTTTCTGCAGCCCAAGAGCAGAGAAACACCATCATCAGAGGTTTGCTGACCTTCCATGAAACCACTTGCATCCGCTTCATCTGGAAACGCCCTCAGGACACAGATTATGTCTACATCTTCTCTGGAAATGGGTATGAACACACATAAAGACACTCAGTCAAAATAAAGATAATGTACAATCTCTGCTTTGATAGAAATGCTCTAGAACAGTGATTCCCAACCTGTGGGTCGTGCCCCCTGGTGGGCCGGGAAGGTACTGCAAGTGGGCCGCGAACTCATTTCCAAAATAGTGTGATCTTCGTGGAGAGTAATTAAACGAAGATACAAATATACAGAATAATGCTCAAATTGTTAAAACTCATTCATGTTTTAAAGGATATTAAACATGTTCAAATATTCACATACAAACATTTTTATATCATGTAACATGATCATGAATTTAACATCGACCTAAAATGCAATTTAAACAATATAACAAAACCCCAAATGCAATTATTTGTAGGAAATGTAACAAAAGTACTGAGCCTAAACTGTAATAAAACTAATGTTGTGTTACCAAAAATGTAATTACTAACCCAAAATGTAACAAGCTGTTACACTGTGAGCAAAGATGTACAATGTTTTGGGCTCAGCATGTTACATTACGGGATTTATGACATTTTTTGATCACATTCATGGTCGTTTTTTATGTCGGCTCTTTCTTTCAAATCAAGCTCTAACAAGGCATCATATGTATCCTCTGTACTTATGGGGTTGAAGGTGGGCCATAGAAATTTTTGAGACTTAAAAGTGGGCCCTGAGTTGGAAAAGGTTGAGATCTACTGCTCTTGAACATGTTAAAACACAAAACAGACCTATGTGTAGATGTTTGTAATCACTGTTCTTTGTGTCTTTCAGGTGTTACTCTTACCTGGGTCGTATCGGTGGGGAACAGCAGCTCTCCCTACGCAGAAACGGATGTGTGCACTTGGGCACCATACAGCACGAGGCTCTTCACGCTCTGGGTTTCCATCATGAACAAGTTCGTTCTGACAGAGACTCATTCGTCAACATCCTCACTGAAAACATCCAGCCAGGTCCGAACCACATCTCTCACTTAAAGTTTACTCAATCTGAACAGGAGCAGCAAAAAGTTTGACTCTGTGTTGAAACAATGACTTACACTTAGATTAATCTTCTGGTTGTTGTTCAAAGGTTTTGATCAAGATTAGAATCTGTAAATGTAAACTTTCGCTCCAGACAAACAAAAACAAGGTCTAAGTTTTTGTTTCATATGAAAGATTCTGCAGATGAAGAAAAGTATCAAAACATGTCCAGGACAGTGAAGCGAAGCCTCTTTTTGCAGATTTTGAGCCAAACCAGGAGTAAAAACATCAGTATTTAAACCTCGGGGACTTTACATTTCTGGCTTTTAGACGCATGAAACTTCATTTTTTAAAACTTGAATCTATTAGAGACACTTCCCACGTCATCTTTTGGTGATACGACAACTTTAAACCCATTTTAGTGAGAAAAAAAGTGTTGGTATGAACAATAACACTTATAACTAAAAACTAGTCACTATCCAATAACATTCAAAACATAACTTCCAATGCAAAGACCAAATTTAGTCTTTATACTTATTAGGTTTTACTGATCCTAAATAGCAAGGAGAAATAAAAAATGCAGACCAGACAAAAGTTTGGTTGATAACATTTTCTGATCTCTGCAGGAAGGGAACATAACTTTAGGAAGGTGGCGACTAACAACTTAAATACTCCGTATGACTATCAATCCGTCATGCATTACAGCAGGTGAGTGTGCAGTTCTTTTTCTTTTTCTTCGCACACAATATTCAACTTCATGTGAAACGTCATGATTGTACCATTTGTATTTCATGGTTGCAACATCTTAACATCAAAACTACCTGTTGAAGAAATAAGAATGATGTCATCATATATCTAAAGCTGCTGTGTTTGAGTTTGTTTGAGTTTCTAAAGTTCTGTTCATGTCATTTTCCAGATTCGCCTTCTCCAAAAACGGAAGACCAACCATCGTGGCGAGGAGCGATCCAAACATCGTGTTAGGACGGGCCAGCAGGATGAACAACAACGACATTTTACGGGTCAACAGACTTTATCAATGCTGTGAGTGAAACCTCCAATTAAAAAAAAAAAAAAAAAGCAGTTTAAGTCTTGTTAGTCAGAAATTTTAACCTGATGTTCTCTCTGTCTTTCCTTTTTACAGAACAAGCAAACAAAAGAAGCTGTGTTTTTTCCCAATTTCACAATCTGATTTGCACAACATTTCTCTTTAGTTGACTGTCATGAAAATATTATGTATAGGCTCTCTTTCCATTAAATACTACATATCTCTTTATAGTAAAGGGTTTTATGCTTCAATTGAATCTTTTTCTGTCATTTTTTACGTGTTTTTTAAAAAATAATGTTCTGATCTGACTGTTTTTGCTGAATGTGTAAAGGTTATGATTTTTTCGTTGAAGGTGTTGTTTATAAAGGATAATTGTTCATTATATTCATTAAAACAGACACTCAAATATAAAAATGCATGGTCATACTGTCAATAAAAGCCTATTGAAATTAAATGCTGTGTGGTTTTTGTAGCAGGGCATCAAGCTTCAGTGTTTGTCATTTGCAGGACAAAAGTTTGGTTGAAAAAGAAACAAAAGCCTGGTCTAAATAATGGTCACAATTTGGAATGAGAGATTGAAAAAGCAGGGTGAAATAAATTTACTTAAATACATTAAGATTGCAAATAATCAAAGGGAAAACTGAAAAAGTAATCATGAAACTGAAAAATGGTAAACATATTTATCTAATCTAAACCAGTGAGCTTTTATTGAATTGTTCAAATATTAGGTAACTTTTCCTAACGTCTGTAGAAGTGTAGTGTCATGTTACAACCAGCAGGTGGAGCTAATAGCTGAAGATACTGCAGGTGTAAAACAACAATAGGTGTAAGACTCAGATTTTATTATGACGTGGTTAAATCTACATATCTTCTTAACTCGAGCGACTTTTCTGCTTTTTCTGTTTTGGTATTTTTTGAATCATCGTCCTGTGCGTGTGCAGACATGCTCCATAATCCAGGGCGTCACCACACTTAAAGATGGATACAAACTCTTTCAGTGTGTACGCTGAAATCCTCACAGCAGATTTAGTAACAGAGAACAAACATGCTTCACATTCTCTGATAATACAACTGGAATGAGATGTGTTGTAATAAAGACACTTTCCTGTTTTAGCTCAGCGGACGACAGTGAGGAATTAAAATAACCTCAGAGTTATCTCACACAGTTTCTGAATGAATAACGAACTGTGTTATCCTTAAATAAATAAACACAGCTGTGAGAATTCTCTACCCGAGGAAGTGAAGTCGGATCAGTGTGCACCTGCTTTTACATCACTTCTCAAAACTTCTTTTACACAAAGTTCTTTGTTAAAATTATAAACCAACCACCAACTTTAGCTGCCTCACTTTATTTTTTATTTACTTCGAGAATCTCTCAAAGTGTTGGTTTGACTTGGGGTAGCTAATTTAAGTTTTAAAATAAAAGAATATGCTTATCACTGAACTTGTTAATAATTTTTCTGAGGATTCAGGATCCACTAACTGTGTTAAGATGGTTTGGCAAAGTGAAATTAATGCTGTTACATGATGATCTGCACTATCCTGTACTCATGGTTTCTCCATTAACAGCAGACACAGGTTGATTCAGATCAGAGTTATTCACCTTTTATATTCGTCTAAAGTCATGCTCCAAAGGTTTTATCCCTCTGTGTCTCCATTATGTGATTTCAAAAGATGGTACTTTATTGCATTTTTTTGGGGAATGTCAATTTATTTATCGGTTTTGGTCTAATTTGTTTTGTTCTTCTCTGTAGTTTATCAGAGGTCTCTTCTTCCTGACAGAAACTTCTCTCTTTTTGGAGCCAGACAACTCTTTATCACTTCCTTCAAGTATTCAAACAGCTCTTAACATGGGCATGGATGTAAGAAAACACCTTGACTTTTTCTCAGTGATACATGTGGAGAAATTGGAAATTAACTTTTCAAAATGTAAATATAAACAGGAAGATTCTTGGGGTCCCTTCTTGCAATATTTAGGTCTGCCTTAACAACATCTGTACATGTATGGATTTATTTATCATATAATAATTATGATTATTATTGTTTGTTTTGTGTCTTTGTTTGTTTTGCTTGTTGGATTTCAATGTCTTTTAATCTGTAAAGTGTCTTTGAGAATAATAAAAAGTTACACCATAAAATTTGGATATCAAGGGACCAACAATCCTTTTATAAGCCATTATGAAATGCTATATGATGTGTTATGCTCATTGTTTTAAAGAGTTATGGTAATTTACAGAGGTGGAAAGAGTACTGAAAATCTGTACTCAAGTACAAGTACTGTTACATTGCTAAAATATTACTCGATCACAAGTAAAAGTACAGAGTATTTGTCAAAAAAACTACTCAGATTATTATTTACTTTTAACTGGTGATGTCACTGTCACCTCTCCAGATAGGGCTCTAAATTTTGTGTTAAACAATCAATAATCATTAATAACTGATAAGATAGAAAACAAGTGTTTTTCGCTCATTTTCATTGGTTGTTTTTTTTTGTCTTTCTTTTTCTCGTTTGAAGTTTTTATTTCCTTATTCAGCAAAGGTTTCAGGCAAACAAAAAACAAAATTAGATGAGGTGCAGTTGCTGCCACGACTATTGATAGAATATCCATGAATACATTTTTACCTGGTTAAATTCTTAACACAAAATCAATTAGCGATCAATCATTAACATTTTTTTGTTTTGTTTTGTTTTTCATCCATATGTCCTGTTTTCTTCATTGGCTTGTTTGCTATCAGATCACTTTACTGGCTATAAAATGCAGATAAAAGGTCGAGATATTAATGAAAATTGTACTCAGTACTCAACTATGATTTTAAAAGTAACTAAGTAGATTACATGGTATAATGTTTACTGAAGTACAAGTAAAAGTACAGACTTAAAAATCTACTAATAAAAGTACAAGTACCCCAAAAAAAAAAAACGACTTAATTACAGTAATCTGAGTATTTGTAATTAATGACTTCCACCCCTGGTAATTTATGAGTGTTTATAATGATAGTTATACATGTTTATAAGAATATGATAAATATATGTATAATGCATTATCTATGTGAGCATTGTCACACATTATAATACCTGATCTTATGAGTGATGAGTAAATGCTTTATAGTGTGTTATGATTATTGTTATAAAGCATAATGGTAATTTATGAATGTTTATGATTGTAGTTATACAGTGCTATAATGTCATTACAAGCATAATAAATGTATTTATAGTGTGGTATAAACATAGGCATCACATAAAGTGTTACCAAAATAATAATTATAAAAAAAATTTGAGAAAAAAATTGAAATATGAAGCTCCTGTGATGATTTCCTCTGAGATTATATTAATAATTCTTTAAAGCAGAGCACCTGCAGTCTCTTCACATTCCCCCTCTGAACCCAAACAAAGCTCCTGTCTTTTTATGCAACTTCACTGTTATGAAATATTATGAAATACGAGCTCTGATTTCTATTTAAGTCTTTCCAAAGTCAGCGTAAGCTTCTCATTCTGCTTTTATCCATAAACCTCTCTGTTTCAACACACTGAGACTTTGTCTTATGTCATAACAGTGTCACAACAACATGAGAAAAGAGTGTGTCACACTTACAAAATCCAGTGAGCTGCATATTTCTGTGAGTCTCACTCAGGTGAACGTCTGTCGTAGAGAGTTACATAAGAGAGAGAGAGGAATGAGCTTCCTGCTGAGCGGGCGAGCGAGGAAGTGTGGAGGCGGTTTGTTTGTCTGAGCTCAGCATCTTTGACTCTTAACCTTCTTTTTTCGTGAATGTTTGTGAACTTCCTCATTGTTCTGACTCACTCAGAAAAGTGCGAACAGTAGTTACCCACTATCATTGTTTCAGGATTATTGTCATGGAGTTTGTTTTCACAGGGAGATGAAGTAATGAGAGAATTATACAATCACTTAGTCACACTGAGCATCATGCATTCATTTGTTTATTCAATCATTTAAAAAATAATCTATTTATTTATTAATCTATTACTCCACATCCTTATATCACTTTTTATTTCCCCTGGTGTCCATTTCATCATCTAAAATATTTTTATTTCCCTTTACTCTTCTGATATCACGTCTTGCAGACTTCAATGACAAAATGAAAAATTGCACTAATTATAATTTTGCACCGTTGGATCTTAAAATCGTTTAAAGTAGAGTTTCTAAGCAAAAAGAGGAAATGAGAGGAAGACAAATAAAAAAAAGCTCATGGGGCAAAAGTTTAAATTTTGAGCCACAAACTAATATTAGGAGTTTAAAAGTAAAACTTTGATATAAATAGTCAAACTAATGGTGCAAAGGTTGAAATTTTGAGCTACAGAACGTATATTTGGGGTTCAAAAGTCAAAATTTTAGGATAAAAAGTCCAAATTTTGGGGCAAAAGTTCAAATTTTGAGTTATAAAAAATTGAATTTGGAATTTTAAAGTCAATATTTTGATATAAATAGTCAAACCTATGGTGCAAAGTTTGAAATTTTGGGCTACAGAAATCATATATGGAATTTAAAAGTCAAAATTTCAAGATAAAAAGTCCAAATTATGGGGCAAAAGTTGAAATTTTGAGCTATAGAAATTTAATTTGGAATATAAAAGTCAAATTGTTTAGATAAATAGTCAAACTTCTGGGGTAAAAGTTTTAAATTTTGAGCTACAAAATCAATTTTGGAGTCAAAAACTGAAAATTTTGAGATAATGTTTAAAATGCAACATAAAAATTAATTTTTTTTTAGATAAAATGTTTAAATTATACAGCAAAAGTTACAATTTTGAGCTACAGAAATCAAATCAGGAATTTAAAAGTCAAATTTTGAAATGTATAGTCAAACTTATTGGGCAAAAGTTCACATTTTCAAGCTAAAAAATGAAATTTGGAGTTAAAAAGTCAAAATTTTGACATACGTTGTCAAACTTATCATTTAAAGGTTGAAATTGTGAGCTACAGAACTCAAATTTGAGGTTCAAAAGTCAAAATTTTAAGATAAAAGTCCAAATTATGGGGCAAAAGTCAAAAATTTGAGCTACAAAATCAAATTTGGAGTTATGAAGTTAAAAATTTTGAGTTAATGTTAAAAATTTTAGATAAAAAGTCAAAATTTTGTGATAAATTGTCAAAATTGTCATGCGAAAGTTGAGATTTTGGGCTAAATAAATAAAACTTTGAATTCAAAGGTCAAAATTTTGAGATAAATCATTAATATCATGGGGTAAAAGTCAAAATTTGGGGACAAATGTCAGTAATTGGAGATAACAGTGACAAAATTCTGAGATAAAATGTCGATATTCTGAGATAAATAGTCAAAATAATGAGGCAAAAGTTTAAATTTGCCGAATTTTTAAATGTTTGACTTTATACCTTAAAAAAGAAGAAATCTCAACAAAGCCTGTTTATCATTTTGATACTTTTAACTTGCAGAATTTGGCTTCAATATATTATTCCTGTTGTCATTACTCAAATTTTCCACTTATAATACAAAGGGAGTGTTTTACATAAATGTTTAGGTTATGAAGCTAAACATGGTCACTAATATTAAGTTAATTGAGCACAAAGACTTCTGCAGTTTTGCCTCCACTTAACAATTGACTGCCCTTCTCTTTCCCCTCTAAAACATCTCATTTCATTTATTTATTTATTTCATTCTCTGAAGTTCTTTCCTTAGTTTCAGGCTCCTTTGAATTGTGTAAAAAGTGTTGTATTTTCTTATCTCTCTGCCAGTTTTCCCCTTTGTGTTTGTGTGAGTCATGTTTTCTGATAGTCTCACTCAGTATTTGCTGATAAAAGTGTAAAATTAAAATGGATTATTTCAGCTGAAATCAGTCTTGATGCTGATATTTGTTGATCATAAGAGCATTAAAGTCTGTTTCATAACCTGTTTCTCTGTAAGTGAAAGCTTTACTCAGAAATCATTGTCTCCTGGTGTCCACTTAAGTCTCTCTTTGTCTGTGAGTGAACAATGAGACATTTGTTTGTTTGTTACTTAAAAATGACTCAGTCTCTGACATGTTTTCTGGTTTCTGCTGACCGAGAGCAGACTGATGACAGGGGCTGTGCAAAGAAAGCAAAGCGTTAAAACGATGCTGGCTTTGGGTAAAAATAGCTTCGTGCTTTGGGAGAAAACATTCCTTTGAGTGGAGAAACACTTTTGTTGAACTTTGCCCTTGAAACAAGTTTTTAAATGTTAAATGTTAAGAGTTTTTCAACCTGTACGCTAAGTCCATTTTAAAGTATCTTATGATTTTGTGGTAAATCTGCAACTTTGGGTTTTTTTAGAGACATTTGAACAACTTTTAAATTCACAAGTGTGATGCTTTTGATTAGACATGGTGGTTTATTAAATGTTCAAACAGTAACATTTGTCTTTTTAGTTAATCTTCAAACATCACAATCAAAACAGTTTGTTTTTCTGCGGTTTATAATCTCATGGCTTTTATCTGTTGCATCATTTCGTTTTTTTCCTCCTTCTTTCCTTTCTTGTTATTCTACTTACACATTTCTCTTTCCTCTCTCTGATTTTATTTCATTTATTTTGTTTTTTGTTGATTCCTTTCTTTCATTTCTTTGTTTGCTGGTTTTATTCCCTTCTTAAATTTCTTTTTTTCCTCTTTGTTTCTCCTTTTTTGTTTTCAGCATTTTCTTTGTTAAGTTGTGTTTTTAAAAACCATGTTTGACTTTATTTTTTATAAAAACATATTCATTTTTCTTTTCTCATCTAAATCTGGTCTTTTATTTTGTTAAATAAAACTACTGTTTTTGTTTTTTTCGCCATCTTACTACTTATTCCTTTGAATGTTTTCTCTTTTTTTCTATTTTTATTGTTCTGTCAATCCCTGTCTTTGTTTTATTTTTCAACTCTTTTGTTTAGAAGCTTCTTCTTTTTTGTTGTTTAATTTCTTTATCTCTCCTTTCTTTGTTAGTTTGTTTCTTCGTTTGTCCTTCGGAGTTTCTTTCCATCTCTTTTGTCTGTTTGTTTTTATATTTATTTCTCTCTTTCTTAGTTTCTTATGTCTTCTTTTTGTTTCCTTTTGTGGTTGACCAGTTTATTTCTTTCTTCCTTTCTTTCTTAATTTCTTATTTTCTCTATCTTGTTTTTTTGCTTCTGTACCTTACATTACTTACTTTTTGTCTTATTTGTTTATTTCTCTGTTTGGTTGTTATTTATTCCACATCTTATATGTTTCTTTCTGTCTTATCCCCCTCTAAATGACTCGACACTTTCTGTCTAAAATAAATAAACATAAACATTGATTTTTCTTACCATAACTCTCACTTATTTATTTATTTTCAAACAATCAGAGTCTTTATATATTTCTGCAAACTCACTCTGTCGGAATATTTCCACCTGTTTTTTTCTCCGTGAGGTAACTTCTTCCTGGAAAACCCCATCAGGGATCAATTGTTCCACTTAAGCAATTTTGACAGAGGTGAAGTGTTTGAGTGATGACTGGGGGGGGTGTTTGTGAAAGATGAGACACACCCTGAGAGCGGAGTATAAAGAGAGAGGAGCTGAACACCTGCAGCATCCACCTGCAGCTCCAAAAGGTGAACAGGTAAACTCTAAAGACGACCTTCATCATGACTCCTGTCCTTCTTTTCCTGCTCTTCGTCTCTCTGACTGCTGTCCCTTCGGTAAGTCTCAAATATCTTTAAAACGTAAACTTTTAATGCTATGAAATCTAGGCTCTGTGCATTTAATAAAACAGTGAAATATTTTTATTTTGCATGACAGCGGGCGGCTGATGACGAGCTTGTGGAAGGTGAGTTGTGATGAGAAACGTCTTCATTTTGAATTAAAGCATCTGTTTCTGACTTAATCAAATCTGTGAGTCATGCATGAATTTTCTGTTTCTGACTTCCTCTTTTCTCTTTTTGCTTTCAGAGGTTCCTGCAGACGTCTCTCAGAGCATTTCAAGAGTGAACACCGGCATAAGTAAGACACTTTTAAGCCTCAGCAAACCAAACTGCTTCACTCAAATAGGACATTTTAGACATGAGGAAGGAAGAAAAATCAAAACATGAGGCTTTATTCTTTTTGTTTGTTTTTGTTGTTTTGCAGGGACCAGACTGATCCACGGGGACATTTTGCCAAACAGGGAGAGAAACGCAGACACCTGCACGGCTGTCGGCTGCAAGTGGCCCAAAAGTGGAAATTACGTCATCATACCTGTGACTATTGCATCCTCATACAGTAAGTCTGAGCGACCTTTGACCCTTCGTAATGATACAGAAAAACTGTGTAGGTCAGAAACAAAACTCCTCCAGTTGATAGAAAAATGTAGAATAAATATTAACGTATGCTGAGTTTAGGCAAAACTTGAATGTATGCGCAAGAAATTGAATATTAGATACATGAAAGATATTGTGTTGAATAAGAAAACAAAGTTCTATGCATTATGTGTTCAGGGGTAGAAGCCTTAAAAATGTCCTAAATTTTTCTCAAACTATTTCAATTTAGACCCCCAAAAATAACTCAAACTTTACTGCAAAGGTGTGAGAGTTTAAAAAAAGTAGCAATGATCAAACATAACAACAATTAGGAAAATGATCATTTTGGAACCTTAAAATTTATGAATGCATTGTGATTTACAGAAATAAATTTGAAAATCTCAAGAACACAAATATCTATAGTCATATCTATGTAATCAGTCTGATTAAAATGTTACTGATGTGTGATGATAATTTTCTTTGTGACTTCAGTCAAAGTTTTTCTTGGCATGTTTCTTGAAATGCAGTATTTCTTAAGTTGATCCCTTCGGTGGATTCTTCCGTGACTCACATATAATGACACAATCATGACTGTAATATCTGTGCAGAGTGAGCTCACACATGGATAAGATTTAGGTAACAGTAAGAGAAGACAATTCAATGCAAATGGGTCAATGACAAAAAGAGGGTCTTAAAACGTATTTTTTAAAAGTTCTTTGAAAATGGATTAAAAACATATTTCTGAGAGAAGAATTATGTTTTCTAACAGATTTCAGTAGTTGACCAACATTTCAAAGTTTTTAGGTTAATTATTTTTTAGTATTTTTAATTTGAGCACCCAAAAATGTCAGGTGGTGCAACCAAATATATGAAAATATATTTATATGTTCCTGTTATTTTTTCTGTGTGAAATTATTGCCAAGTATCTCTCAAGTGTCTGTAGTGACTCATACATTTTCATTTTGTGTTAAAATAACATTTCACATTATTACATTGGTTGTACCACCTGACATGGAAATTGTTCCAGTCACCAATGAAGTGAAAAAACCTTTTTTATCAGTATTTCAGAGAAATCTACAAACTTTTCCACTTGGTCACAAATGTCATTTGGGCTCCTCTGGCTGATGCAGTTTCCTGTTTCCTGTTTTATTCTCTTCACTTTAAAATAAAAGTCTAATGTTACGGTTGCACCACCCTGACATTTGACAAGGTGAAAATTACGGGACAAAAGTTTTTTACATTTCTCAACAGCNCAAGCATAAAATAATGCCACTGTATTTTTAATTTCCATTTACAATAACTGAAATTCAATTTTTAGAGTTTAATTACTGTGGATACTTGTCAGGACGGTTGCACCACCTGACATTTTGGGGGTTTGAGGAACCAAAACACAAAAAAAACATGTTATATTTTAATAGTTTAAAGATGTGTTCAAATAACACAGGTTTCATAGAATAAAGAAATACATGTGATGAAATACTCAATTCATGATGGAAGGAAATATTGCACTCGGACACAAAAAAAGGGACGTCACCTCATTGACCCATATCAGATTAAATCTCAGTTAGTCCTGCTGCAAAATTCTGATCACAGACAGTTCAATATTTCTCTACCTTGAAAGTGTAAGAATACTTGGTGCAACTTTTTGCAGTAGATGTTTTATGCTCTATACCAGTGTTACTCAACCAAGAAGCCAAATTGTTAAAAACTTCCTTTGAAAAGAGCAACAATCTAAGTGGTGAAAACATCAAGAAGTAGCGATAAAAATAAGCTTAAAGCAGCAAAAATGGGTGAAAAGGGGCAAAAATCAGGAGGCAACTTGGAAAACAGTAAGGAAGTAGCAAAAAAGGTTCAAAAGCAGCATAAGAAAATACAAGTGAAAAGTAACTAAAATGGGCAAAAAGCAATTACAAGAAGCAAAAATGGTGTTGAGTGCATACTTCTCATTTCTTTTTAGAATACCCTCTTTTATTAATATAATATGATGTTTCTATTTTCTGAGACACTGAATTTTGAATTTTTCTATTTTTTCTATTTATTTATACATTTTTTATGCAAACAGAGTTTTGTCATGGATTTTTTTCTTCCTTACAGAAATTTTTATCTTCTCGCTCCTTGAATATAGCAAGTGACATCAAATTTACCGTACAAATCAAAATAGCTCTTCTTTTTTGAAAAGTTTTTATTACTAGTTTTATCTATCTTACATGGAACGTTTTTTTCATAAAGAGAGACTTATTGCTTGTGCTTGTTTATCAACACATAAGATGGGGAACCAAAATGATTGCATAATAAATCACAAGTGCAATACAGAGGGAAAAAAAACGCAATTAGTTCTGCAAATCCTTCAGCCATAGCCAATAATGGTCCAAAATTAACCAAAAATTTTTTACTTTTAGTCAATATAGCACAGAATATATAATCTTTAAATTACACTCTAAATGTGTGAACTTTACTCGCTCAAACTCAGCCCAAGATTTATTTGAAAATACAGCGAATCATGTTCTAAATTATGTGTACGTTTACATTTACTATCAAGATCACAAACCAAATCAATGTAGTAAATACAGTAACTATATTTGGACTGTGCATAGGCTAAAACTCTGTACATTCTGCAGAAACACAACAACTTATAGAGCTGACGTCTTTAAATGAATGTTTTTATCATGAAGTGAAAATGTAAAAGTTCAAAAATCACATTGGAGAACACAAGACCAGATTAAAGTTATGAAATGGAGCAGGAAAGTAGTTCAGAATACAGGATTAAAGATGTTTTTTGCAGGTCAAAATAGTCAATCCAGATCCTGATCCTGCCATAAAAACATCCTGACATATTTTCCTCTACATCGCCCCCTAGTGGAGATGATTTTCCTTGTTCAGAAGCAGGGCTGTGAGAAAACTTCTCACTCAGCTGTTTGTTTTTTGTCTCCTCAGCCTCAGAAGAACGTAACCTCATCATCAGGAGCCTGGTGACCTTCCACGAAACCACATGCATCCGCTTCGTCTGGAGAAACCGCTCACATCGCAACTACATCTACTTCTACTCTGGAACTGGGTACGAACACACACAAACACACCCCAAAACTCTCTGTTAGTGCTTAATGCGTCTGTTTTATGGGACACAAAACTGATAAAAGAGATGACAGCTGATGAAACCTCTGCGCCTCTTTTTAACTCGCCGTCTCACTCTGTGTGTGTGTTTCAGGTGTTTCTCCTACCTGGGTCGTCAGAGCAGACCTCAGCCCATCTCCCTGAGTAGAAGAGGGTGTGTGCACTTGGACACCGTGCAGCACGAGGTTCTCCACGCTCTGGGCTTCCACCACGAACAAGTCCGCTCCGACAGAGACTCGTTCGTCACAATCCTCACCGAGAACATCCAGTCAGGTAACCGTGGTAACAAAAGAAACTTAATGTCACGGCTTTGATTTAGAGAAGAGTAGTGGTGTTTGATACTGTAGAATTTGGTATCAATCAGATACCAAGTAAAAACAGGGCCAGTATCACTGATATAAACACCAATACTGATACTTTTTACATGGAAAAGCAGTTTGTCAAAATTAATTAAAATAACACACAACCACTAAAACTACTATTTCTGTTCATAAATGAAAGTAAAAAACTATTTATTTTTCTATCTGAAAATAATCATGTGCTTTCAATATTTCATAATTTATTCTCTGCTATGTTTTAAAACAGTAAATCTGAATATATATGGATATCAGCAATTAATTCACGAGCATTTAACTCTGTGGTGCATAGTGGTCACTACAGTAAACACCTATTTAAAAGTTATTTACTCCTAAATTCAATGCTTCATGTGGTGGAAATTCATATTAGCCTGTGTCAGGATATTTTTATTCTTCTTAGGGCCTGAAAAAATGCTTTCAATTTTTTTCACAAACATATATATATATTTTTAACAAAGTTATAGACAAACATTTGAGGGTGAAAAAGATTATAAACTATAAATTATTCAGTGTTAAAATGGATGAAAGAGAGTTTTAAGTTCACACTGTTTTATGTTAAATGCTCAGTTACAAATATTTGGGGGGGAAAATGGAAAACTTTTTTTCATGCTTTAAGAAAAATAAAAACACTCAAGGGAAAAATCCTGACACTGACTTTCATAATTCATGCATCAGAGGGTTAAGATATCATTTTGATGAAACAGCTTGCACATACTGGCAAATTAACTATAACAGAAACATAAAGAATATTTAAGAAATCAGTAATTTACTGATAATGTAGAGCAGCAATGCAAAACACCTTGCGCTGGGTGATGATCTGATAAAAAATTTTAAGCAAAATATAAAATATTTAGCAGAGTGCTCAAAGGAAAAGTGAGTGAGAGGAGAAAGTAAAACTTAAGTATGGATCTCATCACATAAGTATTAATCATTACTGATACCAACATTGGTAACGATATTGATATTTTGGATCTATCTGCCCATTACTGAATGGTAGAATGTTCTGCAGAGAGTAAAAAACTAACATCATACATTTTCTTTCCAGGGTCAAATGTCTTGGTTTTCAAACATAAATTGATTTTTTTAACTATATTCAAATCTAGACTTTTAAAGATTATAAAATCTGAATAGTTCATGTTGCAAATGAAGCTGCATACTACTTATTTTGCCCACCAGTTGGCACCAAAAATTTAAACTTGGTTAAAGTTCCTCACATCTGTTATATTTATTATACAGAACAGGTAGTCACTGTTTTTTTTTTTTTCAATCAGTTATTTCACTTTTCAAACCTGAAGTCTAACTTCTGAAACTCTACAATTTAATTCAAACGGTTAAATACGCTTATCAACTATCACAATTATTGAAAGGAGTGGCATGCACAGACATTTTAAAGTGCAGGGGTGAAAGGAAAAAAGCTTAGTTTATCATGTTTTAATCAGAAAAATTGGGCAAATTAGTGCAGGTCACCAAACAGGAGGGCACTTCAGAATTTGACCTTTAAGAAGACACTGTATCATGTAATTTGGCTCCTAAAGTTCCACTTTAGCACATTGAAAAAATACATCCACTAGAGGGCGCCTCAAACAAACACAAAAGTATTTTACAGTTTCAAAACAACTTACATATCTTCCCCTCAAAAGTTCCACCAAATCACAAAGTTTTCTTCTCCATTGTGTTTTAAGAATCTGAGCTAAACTCGCTGCTTTATGGCTCAATACTGCCCCCGCTGTTTCTGGAGGTACAATATCCTCTTCATGTGTGCAAAACATGAAGATTAAAGGCTGAAAGGAGAGTTTGAAGAGCTCAAATGAGCCACTAAAGATGGAGAAAACAGTTGTAAAGTTTAACACTGAGGTGTGTTTTGTTTCCTTACAGGAACAGAATCAAACTTTGCGAAGGAGAACACCAATAACCTGAACACGCCGTACGACTTCAACTCTGTCATGCATTACAGCAAGTGAGTCTTTTACAAACGTTTGCATCCTTTTGAGTGAGAAGAAATACAGTATTAACCATAAGTCTGTGTTTTTTTCCTCTTCAAGGTACGCCTTCACCAAAAACGGTCGGCCAACCATCGTCGCTAAGCGCGATCCTAACATCGTGTTCGGACTGGCGCCAAGAATGAGCCAGAACGACATCGACCGCGTCAACAGGCTTTACCAGTGCTGTGAGTGAACGATTAGTGATCATAAATGTTCTCTACAGTGCAGATACTAACATTCATGCCCTTTTGAATTTGTTTAAAACATGAGCGAACTCAAAGAGAGTAAAAACAATCATGTTGTTGTTGTTTTTTGTTTCAGCAGCTGTTTAACGACTGATGATGGAAATGACGGATGAAAAGTTGCAGCCTGCCTCTCTGAGACCAACGCTTCAAACAACAAACACTCTCTTCAAAATATAATATGTTTAAATTAAAGTTAAATGTATGCAGAGCGCTGTCTTTGAGTGTCATCACCCCCTGCTGGAGGCTGGTGGTATTGCACCTATTTCGGCAGATCTTATTTAACTCAATCTTTCAATTCTTTAACTTAAACTTAATGCTTTCATTGAGGTGTAAGTAAATGGGCTCAGTGGTTATTGATTACAAGGTGATGTATTGTCCAGAAAGAGTTAGATATTAAGTGTGTAAAACAAGCAATATTTTGATTTGCAACAGTTAAAGTTGCAGCAGGTGCCTTTAAAATTCCCCCATAACATGTATATGCTGCTTAAGTTATACTAAAGTACGAATGTCCCATAAATCATAATGACCTCACTGAAACCTTCCTCACGTCTCACTTTGTTGTAATTTTTCTGTCTTTTCTTCACACTTTTTAACTTAATATTTCTGTTTTCATTTCTATAATGGAGTGAAGCTGTCATATAAACAATGAAAATAATAATAAAAAAAATGTTGAATGTCAAAACAGTGATGTGATTTTATTTCCTCTCCAAAAGGAGGCAGTGTTACCCTGTCAGTTTTTAAGTGTTGTACAGTTTGTGGCTTTAATCTCACCATCACTGCTCCTGTAAGGCAGTGGGATGAAATGGAGCAGCATACAACAAGGTATAAACATCACGAAATAGGGTAAGAAAATGACCTATTAAAAAGAAAGAACCAGTCTAAAACCATCGACAAAAGAAAGACAAAACTACAATTCCCGGACAAGGCAATTTAAAGTGTTTACCACTACTTAAAATACAAACAGGGGGAAAAAAACAATCCATAAAACATACAATAATCACTCGATTAACAAAGAGAGCAAATAAATTACTTTTAGTTTTCATGTGCAAAGCTAAACACAACTGTTTTCAGCCTGGATTTGAACAATGTCAGAGTTGAGGCTCGTCTCTCATCTTCTGGAAGACTCAAAAGATTTTAGGAGCTAAAAACTGAAACGCAGCCTCGTTGAGTTTAAAAACAACACATTGGAGGACACAAGACTAGATCAAAGTTATGAAATGGTGTAGAAAAGGTTTTTAAAAAAGTGCTTAAGAATGCAGGATATGAAATATTTGGGGCTAAAAATGTTATTTGCAGGTCAACATTATGGGGACATAGGCAGAAGAAAAATAAAAATATTAGTTTCTGCTGTGCACCAGAAAGTCTGATATAACATGGAAGGAGCCTCGTACAAGAAACATTTATTTTTACCTCTTTTGGTTCCCAAACTTTTTGGCCTGCGACCCCATACTAACATCACAATTTTTTTGGGGACCCCAGAGACATTTTCTAGAATCACTTCTTGTCTATATTGTTATACTTTGTTGCCAGAGTAGCCAGGATTAGCTCACAAAGTGACTATTTTATTTTCCTGGATCAAGATATTGACTTTATTCTAAGTGAACTTTCCAATTCTTTTTTTTTTTTTTTAAATTTATCCTTAAGGGACAATTAAAGGCTCATAGAGCAGTAAAAAATTATAAACAACTGCAGATAACGATAAAAAACAAACAGCACAAAGTTCAGTACTGCATTGTAAATTTAGTCTACTAATTAAAATGCTAAAATACGAAATCCAAGAAAATAAAAAACAAATTGCTTGGATACTTAAATACTACAACACTTAATAATAAAGTACTTAAGACACTGAAATACTTACCGATAAAAAACAAAAAATATTTTATAATGAAATTCTTACTAAACACCAAAACATATAAATGACAGTTGTTCAGTGTGTTGTGTGAAAATCTAGAAAAGAATGACTACTGCTGAAAAAAAAATAGATGATCAGAACTTTTTATATTTATATATATATGTATATGTATCATTTACCAGACATTTCAGGGGACCCCGTTTTGATTTCAGGCGACCCCATGTGGGGTCACGACCCCAAGGTTGAGAAACACTGCCCTAGGGGACTCCCCACAAAATAGTCCAAAGTTGAAAAATAATCCTGATAAAACCCAGATTCTGAAATAAAAACATCCTGACAAATTATGATAGAGAACCCATGATAGAGAACAGTTTCTTTTGTCAGAGGCAGAGTTTGCTGATGTTTACGCAGCACGTGTCACTGACCACTCATTTGAAAGTCCTTGATGACGACACACATGGTGCTTGACCTGTGAGCGGAGCTGTTAAGAGGAATTAAAGAGAAGTATTTAATCAAAACGTCTCAGTCACACTCTCGGTCACACGTTTTCTAAAAGCGTCTCCTGCTCCCTCAGCTGGTCACACTGTGTCACCTGCAGGTTAAAGAGGGGCCGTGACTAACAAACAGCCTGGAGCAGACTTTCACAGCACTGAGTCAGCGCTGACTATTTAAGTTTGTTTCACTAAGAGAGGGAGGAATTTAAAACCCAGAGACAGAATGTTTCCAGTATTATTCACATTTATCAACGAAAGATACAATTCAGATACTTCTGTACTTTAATTTATCTCTCTCTGGGTTGATAAACTACACCAAAACAAAAGTGATAGCTCATTTTTTCAAAGAGAAGTCCAAACACACACAGAAGGTCATGAACAGGCATCAGGTCAAATCACAGGATGGTAAAAATTGAGGCTTAAGAGCAGATGGCTGAACATAAGTGCACAGCATGGGGAAGAGAAACTGCTGCTGAGGTTTTAAACTGAAAACTGATGAGATGGGATCAGACAGGTGGGTCAGCAGGATGCCTGGTGGACAGGTGGAGAATGACAGGGCAGGAAAGTTCCTCAGATTAGTGACATGATCTTGGTGAATAAGGCAAAATAAACTTCCTCTATCAAAACTTATTCATGTCTTGGATCACATGAAAGATTATCTATCAGACTTCAGCCAAACAGGAAATACAATCAGCTGATTTGAGAAGTTGCCATTGCTGGTTAACTGGATAGTCTTGTTTTTAAACTTCTTGTCCAATCGTATCAACAGCTCATCAACTGTTAGCTGCTTTTCTGACTTTGAATCTGGCGAGCGTACTGTTGGCTTTCACACTCACAGAAACATCTCTGTGAGCCAAGAAACAGCTGAGATTGGTGATATTTTCTGGAGCAGTGCAAAAACTTCTTCAACATTTGATTAAGTGTAGAGTTTATGTCACAGATGGTTAAGCAGAGGTCTGCAAAGGGGCACCACACACATTTAAGTGCTCTCTAAGTTGGGAAAAACACGCTGTATGTACCTGTAAAGAGTTTACACACACTCCTGTGGTTAAGAGACTGTAATGTGACTGTTTGGTGTTGATTGCAGCAACACCTTTCGTTGGGTTTGGTGGTGTTTTTCTGTGATAAAGAATCTCTCATGAGCACCATCACCCAGTGTCGTAAAAACATTTTCTTTCTTCATAATTACGTGGCGCCTTAAAACATGACAACAATCAAACTTTGTAAACTCAGTTTGTAGTTTAGTGTCCAGAAGGTGAGCAGACTATCCAGTTAGTGTTTCTCACAGCTCGGTGCTCTGAGACATGTCTAAAACGTTAGTGGATCCTGGTTATGTCCTACCAGTGCTCAAAGATTGATCTCACAGCAAAACTTTTTAGGTTGTAGTGATGTTGTCATAAGGACTTCTGTGTGGCGTGTATCAATCTAGTCCCGCATGACCTAACAGGACAATCTGGCCAAAAAAAAAAGTTGCCACCAAAAATAAGGTCACACACTTTAATGTTTCGTTTGGCCGCCTTTAACTTTGATACCAGCACGCATTCACCGTGGCATTGTTTAGCTAAGCTTAGATAAGCAACCCCAGATTATAGCACTGCCACCACAGGCTTGTACAGTAGGCACTAGGCATGATGGGTAAGGCCTCTCTTCTTACCCTGATGCGCCCATCACTCTGGAACAGGGTAAATCTGGACTCATCAGACCACATGACCTTCTTCCATTCCTCCAGAGTCCAATCTTTATGCTCCCTAACGAACTGAAGCCTTTTTTTAATCTTACTGATAAGCACAAAAGAGAAAGACTTCCCATAAGCTCTTGCTCCACACTGTCTTGATGAACCTAGGCATGTTTGTATAAGTCTGTTTTAGAAAAATGAACAGAAATCAGAGCTTTTTTTATACTCTACTTAGCTTTATTCAAGACAGGTTTTTACCAGCTAAAACACAACAAGGTAATGCGTTAATTCACAGTTACCTGGCGTTGTTGTTTGAAACATGAAGCCAAGCAAACTTTGAGAGTTTGTAGTGCAGTTTAGCAGCCGGCTACATTAGTGCTACTCACAGCTCAGTGCTCTGAGACGTGTCTGTAACTTTGGTGAATCTTGGTTCTGTCCTACCAGTGCTCATCTACCAACTCCAAACTCACCAAGCAGGGCAAACGTAACTTGGCTCTTCATTTTATTGATAGACTCTCAGATTTGAACAGATTGCTGCAGAATAACTGCTGCATGTGGGTTAAAATGAACATTATTACGAACAGCTTAACCCTCGTTTTAGCGTTTAGATTATGCTCTATCACTCTCCTGTTTAGCTTTCTTCTGCTCTGACTTTGTTTTCATTTTGTCAGCTGAACTCAAGTGTCCACAATTACTACAAACAAAATCAAAAAAATACATTTCAGCCAAGAGAAAAACACAGATCTCTCTTTTCACTGCTTAAGTAAAACCTTATTCAAAATCTTGGGTTATGAACGGGCCAAAATATAAAAGGGAGAGTTTTTCAAGATCACCTATAAAGTCCTTACAGAACCTTAAACAAAGGCTCTCAAATACCTCAGTCTGCAGGTATATGAAAGCATTGAAAGCTCATCTTTGTCACCTTAAGTGAACATACTCCGGGTGTGAACGTGGACCGGCTGCTTTTTCCTGACTGTCTTTCATTGATCTTAGTTCATTGTTGAATTGTTCTTTACCATGTATGTTGGGGTCTAATGGATGTATAGATTTTTATGGCAGCCTTATGTGACTCTGTGGTCAAAACAAAATAACTTCTCCAAAGCAAAAAGTGATGGTATGCAAAAATCTGAAAAAGTACTCGAGAGATGATTTGCAACACTCTGTCTGTTTCTGCATGAACTCAGAATATAGTTTTCTCTTCTCAGGCTGCAAAGAAATTCTGCACCCAAAGACGCTTGGGAATGAATCTCGTTTGTTCTTTCATGCTTTGGCAGTGATGTGTCACCATACAACTTCTAGATATAACCTATATTCCAATAACAAACATCTGATACAGTGGTTGTGACAGGGTGGTGGACACTGAGCTGTGGCTGTGGGACAACAAACAGAAATGCAGTTTTCTCATGAAATGAATCATATATTAAATAAAATAATCTCTCAGATGTCCTGGAGAGCTGGATATCTTTGAGCGTCATCATCCAACTGGTGGAGAACAGTCCACATAAGCACTTTCTAACCTCTCCCTCCCTCTCCCTCTCTCTCTTTCTCTTTGCTGTTTATCTGACTGAAGTGACTCATCACTCGGCAGCGCTGGGACTCCTCTCCCCACAGCGAGCTCTCATCGTTTTCCCGGGCAAAAACTAAAATTAGGAGGAATTTTCAGAGGCAGCATGAAGTGGCTCTCCACAGAAAGCTTTATTTTGAAAGGCATCCCTCTCATCTCCTGTGCTGCAGGCAGTCTCACTCTCACATATGGGTACAAATGTGTACAGACAAACACCAGCAATCCCTGCAGTGTCTGACTCTGTGTGTGTGTGTGTGTGTGTGTGTGTGTGTGTGTGTGTGTTTGTGTGTGTGAAAGAGAGAGAGAGAGTTTTCACAGCCTCTGAATTCAGGTTCACATTAAATGACTTCCCAGAACATGCAGTCGATACTTTTCTGCCTTTTCTGTAAGAATTATGAATAAAATGTTATGTTTTTGTTAACTCACTATCTGTTAAGCAGCTGTGTTAACAAATGTCTCGTGTCCATCCACCTTCCACCTGTTCATCCTATAATCTCTCCATCTTGTCCTCGGTCTACCTCAGGATCTCCTCCCAGATGGACATGCCCAAAACGCCTCCTCAGGGAGTTGTCTGAGAGATATTCTCACCAGATGCCCAAACCACCTCATCTGGCTCCTCTCTGTAGTCAAAGCCCCTACCAGATGTAACAACTACCAACTCTATAATTTCTAAGACCATCAACACAAAGTCACAGCCTGGAAACAAAGAACTAAGAAAGCAACATGACAACTAATGGCGCTTTTCCACTATGCAATTCCAGCCCTACTCTACTCGGCTCGGCTCTACTCTACTCGGCTCTACTCGGTTTGGTTACCTTTTCCACTAGCCCGGCTCCAGACTCACGGTGGGCGTGGATCTTATAACACAGCTGCGCTAAAGTGCTGCGCAGAAGTGCGTGCATGTCATCTCTAACGCTACACAAACATAATTTTGTACTAACATATGTGTCACCGTGGTCTTTAAAGGAAAAAAAAGGTTTCAAAAGATTTCATTAAAGTAATACAGCGGCTCAATGTGGTGCGGCATGACACAGGAGCGGAGGTAAACAACAGCCTCGTGCTGCTGCGCGCAGAGGGAAACGAAGGAGCTGCTTCCTGACATCAACTCTTCCCTGGATCCAGTGAGATCACTTTAATTTTTGATTTTTGGGCCTGGTATACCGGAGATTTTTTTTGTTGATCAATCATTCTTCTTTGAACTGTTTTTCCTTTTTGGTTCCCTGTGGATTAATGGACTGATTGGTGCTTAAAGACTCTCGAAGCAGACAGATCGCTCCTGCACCGACCAACTTTGATTTAATTTAAAAGACTCTTTAAACCGAACTATCTTTGCTGTTAACTTCTTTTTCGTTTAAAAGGGACTTTTAACTTCTTTAGGAATCATGAAGGAGCATTTTAGGGCTGTATTTTGTCTTCATTCAGTCTGGTTCTGTGCCGTCAGGTTTAAATGTCATTAAAAACCCGTCACTGACTTATTCGTTTGCCTCTTGTAAGTGATTCATAGTCTTAAGCTTCCGTGAGGACATTCTCTGACCAATGAGTGACCGGCAGTCCGTCGACGTCACGTTTTAGTATCGGCTTTACTCGCTTGGAACCAGGGTAGAGCAGGTACTAAAAACTGGCGTCTGCCGCGTAGTACCGCGCTAATGGAAACGCAACACAAACCGGGTAGAGCCGAGTAGAGTAGGGCCAAGGCGAGTCAGTGGAAAAGGGCCATAAAGGTCTTATCTGTTAAAAGTTTGGGTGTTTAAGAACATGTGCAAAGTTGATTTACTAACCGGGTGCACCGAGGATTGTGTCTGTCAAATAAGCAAAACAATCCTTTTAGCATGTCTTCTTTCATGAATATGAAGAATATGCACATATTATCAGAACACGTGAACATTTAGCACCCACAAAGGAATTTATTAAACCTGAAACCTGAAGCCTGAAAGAGAGAAAGAGAGAATCTTCTGTGCACATGCCGACATATTTGGGCTCTCAGAAATATAAGTAATAGATATATAATGTCTATCCGGACGCCTTTTTTGAGCTGCTGGATGAGCTAAGGGCTGATTTGGAGCCATTCGCAAAAAGGAACTATGTCATCTCACTGCATTTTCTTGTATCTGGATCATTCCAGCACACCAGCACAGTTAGTGCCAGCGTCTCCAAGAATACTTTTATTTCAACAGCATGCTGTCCCAAGTGTTAAATGCTTTGTCAAGCAGGATGGGCAAGTCTATCCAGTTCCCACGCACTCAGGACTCAGCAAATGACACAAATCAAAGGTTTTTTTTTATGAAACTAAACCAAAAGAAAAAACACCATGAATGAGCTTAAATTCTGTGGTGTGATTTGATCGAGAAAAACTGACCTTTAACAGTCAACAGAGAACAAAAAACTGTAAATAATAACTGGAAATACTGTCTTAATGCTTTCATTTCCTCCACCAAGACCTCCAACTTCATAGTTTCAAAGTTTATTTTCTGTTTACAGCCCCTCTGTTTTCCCAAACTCTCCAAACAGATGGTAGCACTCACAAAATCTTCATTCACCTGCAATATGACTATCTATAGCACATGCAATTATTAGTTTCCACATGCAATTTACTGTTCATTATTTGGAATCTTAGGCGATCAGGCCCTAATAAAAAGAGTATGTAAGTGGAAACCCGAAAAAAAATAAGGCTTCTATAACATGGCTTAAGGGTTTGGGCATCAAAGACTTAGGATGGACGATGGATAAGATCCAATAATGTGGCACAAGTGAAGGGCAGGAAGCGAGGGACCCGAAAATGGGATGAGAGACATA
Organism: Thalassoma bifasciatum; assembly: GCA_008086565.1. Taxonomy (NCBI): domain Eukaryota; kingdom Metazoa; phylum Chordata; class Actinopteri; order Labriformes; family Labridae; genus Thalassoma; species Thalassoma bifasciatum. Next base: position 104,326 of record RPOG01001698.1, read on the forward strand.
TACTTCAAAATAAAAGCAAACATAACAAACATCAAAATAAATCTTTGCTTCATCTGACTTCACTTTTCTCTGAACGTTCTTTGAGTGGTTTTATGACTCAGAATTTGAAGTGTTTCTGCTTACAGACACCTGAAAACTAAGCGCTCTCCATCCCTAAGAGTCTCGCCTGGCTGCACAGGGTCAAGTGTAAACTTTTCCTTCGGGCTTCACCAAACTCTAGACTCACTGCTGAGTACAGACGTCAGATCACTTCAGCTCCAAACAGAGATGACTTTATTGGCATTCAGTAGCGCTGTGTTGTATCTCTGGAGTCTTTCTCTAAAGCAGATGGTTACAGTCTCATGGGAGTTTTTCCTTCAGGTGCAAGATTTCCACAGAGGGCTGTATGCTGAGGCATGTGAGGAAAATCACAAATAGAAGAAATTCTCATTAATGCATGAATGCAGTTGGGTGTACATATTGTTTTCAAGTGTCTCATCTGCTCTGGGGTCAGTTTCAGGACCTGGTTTAATTTGTCTCCAGGTTTCAGGAGCCGGGACGTGTCTGCAGCGGAGTGGGAGGCAAAATAGAAAGAAACACCTTTTGAAAAACAGCGACCTTTAAGGTGACGCACGGGCGTGGAGCTATGATGAATACCGAAATGCGTATGTGTGGATCTTCAAGGATAGTGTGCAGGAATATCTATTTCACACACACACACACACAAATGCTGGTTGTGTGTGGAGGAGTAAAGATGAGCGGCTGGTATCTTAGCAACAGCACGTTAATGGAAAAGAGGAGAGAATGCGTCGGTGAAGGTGGACGATACACCAAACTAGTGAGCAGAGACACACACATGCACAAATCACATCTCATCACTAATGGGGGTCGTTTGTTTCTGAAGAACACGGACGGCAGACGGACGGTTTCCAACTGAGAAGACGTCACACAGAAGAGTTTCATGTTGTCGTTTTGAAACCTGATTTTGAAGCTTACTCACTAAAAAAACTACAGCACAAAATCTCAGACTTTGACAACTTTTATGGCATCATCTTTCAAGCGCACTGACTTAAAATAAAAACCGTAGCGCCTCCCACTCTCCACCCTGCACACCTATTCTCGGGTTGACCATAAACAACCTCCACCCAGAAGTGTGTGTGTGTGTGTATAAAGCTACTCTCTGACACACTTTCCTGTCAGAGATCCCTGAAGGCTAACTACTCTCCTCTCTCCTCACAGCATTTCTCAGTTGAAACACCTGAGCAGAGGAGGAGAGACGAACACGCAGAGTTTGATGGATGAAGCGTAGAGGAGAGAAAAAGTGGAGAAAGGTGAGAAAAGAGGCAGACCGGTTGGGAACTGAAACACACATAGTAAAAGGTTGCAGGGAATTGTTCTTTTAAAACTTGATTTATTCTCGTCTGGAAATCTGTCTTTTGACGGGTTGTTTAATTTAACGCTGTCACATTCAGATGATTGGCGAGACCTATTAACTGCTGCAGGTCTTCGTCCACATTAATGTTCACAAAAGAAGAGGTACAGCTTGTGACTTGGAACTACGATTTCATGATTTTTGTTATGAATCTTTCCACAAAGAGAGCAAAGTTGACAAAAAGGAGGACACTGAATACTGACTCAATGTGAATCGGGCAAAGCTGGGTGCGTTTCTGCAGACTGAAATCATTGCACCAAGTATATTTTCATTGAAAGATCAGTAACAAAACAGTGCCTTCTGCTTATAACTGACAAGAACTAACTCAAGGACCCAGGTGTCTTATTTAAAGTGGTAACACAAAGTCTTTTTTGTCCAAGTGAAAAACAGAAAATTACAGATCAGTTCGGGCAAAAGGAGAAAAACGTAAAATTTCAGCAATAATGAATAGAAAAGAGTCAAATGAAGAATCTCAAGAAACACACATAGCAAGACACAGGACAAACAGAGACACAGATTATGTAGAGGTGTAGTGGAAACAACGAGGGTAGGGGCATTAATCACAAAGGCTGGAAACACATCAGGGCAGGAGGTGAAGTTTTCTGAGAAATTACTTCAAAATAAAAGCAGGACAAGAAAACAAATTAAAGGTTTAAATTCTGACTGTATTTTTGGACCTTTATTTTTTTACTTTTATTGTGTTTTTGTAGCAGTAGACTCCCCTCAGAGGTGGTTAAAGACACAGAAGGGGGTGAAGATGGGGTTTATGTGTGGTGTTGAAGCCAGCAAAGCAGAAGGGCGCTGTGAGTGTGTGAGTGTGTGTGTGTGTGTGTGTTTGTGTGTGTGTGCAGCAATCCTGCTGTGTGTTTACAAGCTGTGTATTTCTTCTGCAATGCCACAATCACACACTGGGAAACCAATATTCTGCCATTTCAGGGTGCTGTGCAGATATACGAAGGCTCTGCGTGTTCGTTCCATGAATACACTCTTTCCACCAAAGCAACATGATCACACAGGACCCCCAAATGTTGAACTGCTCCTTTAAAAAAAGAGTTCACAGTGTTCTGAGAATCTATATCCAGACACTTTGGCTCATGCTCCTTTCTCTCTTTCTTTCTCTTATTGTGTATCCAACCTTCTTCATCCCACACCTCCTCGCACACACACACACACACACACACACTCCTCAGAGGTGTTTCCAGGGTGTGAATGGGATTGATGCCACAGGGGGGGAGCAGCAGAGGAGATGCACGGTCTGTTGGTGGAGGTATGAAGAGAGGAGAGGGATGGACTGAAAGAAGAGGACGGCTGCTGTGAAGACTGAGAGAGTGTTGCAGTGTGTGTGTGTGTGTGTGTGTGTGTGGAGAGGGTGTTGGGTGGGAGCATGATGGATGGAGGAGAGATAGAAATGAGGATAGGGAGAAAGAGAGGGAGGAGGTTTAGTGATAGGGATCTAACCTGATTCTGATTCTGAACCATAAAACCCCTCTGGGTTTAAGAAGAGAGGAGCAGAGATATAATGAGGGAGGAAGAATTAAGCAGTGAGAAGGAAGCAGGCACAGAAAAAATCTCAACTAGGACTCCCCAGTAAGCCTGAGAACAACTCTGGACTGATACATCGACATTTTAAAGTCTATTTCTTAAAAAAAACATCTGAAAATGTATCATCCAAACTGCACATTTACTGCTGTGTTCCTGCTCCTTTTACCACAATCAAAGCATCAATCTCTGCAGCTTTGAACTCAGTGTTTTTAGATTTCATAAAGTTTTTTTTTTTTAGAGGGGGTATTCTGCTTTTCCAGATTTTAAACATGTTCTCTCCTGATCAAAATCTTATGACGCAAATGTACGTTTTGCACTGTTAGATCATAAAAGGTTTGAAGTAGAGTTTCAAAATGCAGAAGAAGAAAGTGAGGGAAAAAAACAATGAGCAAACAATTTATTGAAAACAATTAAAGTGAAACAGTCTGTTCTTCATCTGATCAAAAGTTAAAGACGAGGGGTGAAAGATTTTAGAAAAAGACCTCATTGCGATTTTTCTGGCAGATAAAGTGATTTCAATTCAATTCATGATTTTCTTTAAATCAAACTTTTGTGAAGTTTTCACAATGTACAGTAACATTTACGAAGTTGACAGAAAATTACATTGAATCATTGACACATCAAAAGCTTTTCCTCTAATGCAAGAATGAAAACTGAAGGTAAGAATTGTTTCCAACTTTCAGATAAAAGGTCAGTGTTTTAATATAAAAAGTGGAAATTTTGAGAAACAATGACAAAATTCTGAAACAAAAAGTCAAGATTTTGGGATGAAACCTCAAAGGTTTAAGAAATCAATTTAACATTATGTGAAAAAATCCAAACTTTCTCGTTGAGGGTCAAATTTTTAAGATGACAAACTTTTGTTGGACCTTTTCTGATTTAGCTTTTAAGACGTGGTTTGACATTTCTCTTTCAAATGTGTAAAGTGAAACGTTAATTCCTGCGCATGCGACCTCCTGCTTCAAGTTTTCATTGCTTTCATTGTAACTGAGGATATCTTTGAGTCAATGATAATCCAAAATGTTTGCAGAACTGTTTAATCCGTAGCATATTTAAAAGGTTCATTCTTGCATTTTATAGTAATAAAAATCCTGTGTGATGATCAGAGTCTCACTTTTCAAAAAGTTTGAGCCACGTCATAAATTTCATCTTCATCTTTTGACACATTTTGGAGAAGAGAGTAACTGTAAAGAGTATAAAAACATAAAAAAATAAAAGCTGATCGTCTGATGGTAAGTTGAGGCTGAATTGCAAATTTATTAGATGTCTTGACATAATACCAGAGTGACATTCGCTCCCCTGTTCATGCAATTACAATCCAGACTGTGACTTCCTATTGCCGACTCTGCAGGGGGATTTGATGCGTTGGTTTTTCCTCCCATGTAGAAAAACTGACATGAGCTGTCAGAGCTGCAGCGAGAGGAGGGAGGGGGGGGTCTGTAAGTGAGGGAGGGATGCTGCAAGAAGAAAAGAATGAAGGACAGTGTGTCAGTTCATGTAAAAGATAAATCAAAGAGAGGACGGAGAGCAGATGTGTTCAGAGGCGGACGGTCCTTGGCGCTGAGCAATATCTCTCTCCCACTGGGTGTCATTACTGACATGGATCCTGCAGTCAGTGGCTTTAAACACCCCTCAGGGCCACAGGCTGCAACACTGCTCACAACAATAATGACAAACGTATGAAAAACATCATTTCTGTTTCCTTTCACTGGCTGTCCCCGAACCTCCACCCTGCAGCCCCCTCTGCTCCGACGGCCTCAGAGGCTGCACCGATGAATAAAGACGTGCTCGGCTTTCAAGGCAGCCAGATGAAATCTTTTCATACGTTTATGAGTTTTCACTTTCAAATGAGACAAGAGTCCAGAAGAATGCATTCAGCTCTGTGAGGCTGCACTGAAAGCTGTGATTAAAGTGTGTGAAAGGATCGAAACTAGGGAGGAAGACGACAATTTTGCACTTGGGTGCCTCATTTTTGTGTCAGACATGCTCTGTAACTTGGATGAAAACAAACGTGCTGCACATTTTTCTTTTATTCTGAAGATTACAATGGTTTGTTGAACTAGACATGGAGGTTATACATCGAAAAACTGAATCTTTACCTTTGTAATCACTTTGATAGATTGTGAGTCCGAAACCTGGGTCACACATCAAGACACAGACCTGGGTCAAATCTATCAGAATAATAATGACTTAGAAACATTGGGAAAAAATGGGACTGCTATAACCATATAAACTCTTAACTCTTAAACAATCTTGTCGTCTGTGTGAAGATGTGTTGAAAAAAATGTGCTTTGCTCCTGTAATGTATTTGGTTTATGCTCATTAACTTTCTGCCCAGACCCCCCCTGTTTGTTATTTGTTTGTGTATGTAGGCGTGTGTATGTAATGTAAATATGTCTGTATGCACGTGTAAATATGTGCTGTATACATGCATTTATATGCTTTTTTTCCCCCTCTTTTTAAATTTATGTACGTATTCACAACATTTTACTGTAAAAATAAATAAATAAAAGAATAAGTGAAAAGAAACATTAATGATTTAGTGTTTTAGGATTAAAAATAATCATTGATAACATGTCGTACTTTTACTATGAACTTGAAACCTGTTTCTTTAAACTCCCTCTTATTATTTATTCTCAGTATTGAGTCCTGATTGTCGTATTTGGTCATAACCTCGACTCCAAACCAACTTTTTCATCAACTTCATGAAATAAAATCAGGATTCAGAGTTTCATCGGTTGATCCTTTGACTACCTCTTCGACAATATGGTTTAACACATTTTGAGTTATTATATTTCTATACAGGAGGGCCTAACTTTACACAAACTGATTTCACCATCTCTGCTACTTGGTCCTTTTTTTTTTTTTTGCACAACCACAGTTATGTTGTTGAAATAATATATTGAAAGCATTCAAATATGTTTAGTTTTTTCATGCAAAATGAATGTTTTGTATAGTAGCATTCAATCACAAGTAAAAAATGAATGTGGGCAATTTTAGTCATTAAACTTTTTTTGTCAAGATGAAAAAATTTTAAATACAGTTCTTTCCTGTTACATGCAATATTCTCCTTGGTTAATACAACATTGCACAATATTTTGTGTCACACTTACAGAAGTCAAATCTGCTGAATGCCCTGAATATTTTTGAGTAATTAATGTCTTTCTAAATTATCATTTTATGTGACTTTTATTCTACCATTTGTGGTATTTATATGAAATTTCATACGATAACCACTAAGTGACACTTCAGCCATTGGGTAGAGGTCAATATTTTAAAAATTGCAACAAGAAATGCTAAATAATATTTGTATTCCTTTATTTTTTTTGGTGGGGTAGTTAAAGGGCTAATATGGCTTATTTACGGTCAAACCTGATTAACTGAGGCTGATACACCAACACTTTTAATAACTCACAGACACAGACGCTGCTGGTGTTTCAGTGTAAAGTGTGACCGTGTTAACTGGAGACTGTCAGGTGTCAATAACTGATGTGTTCAACTGAAGGTCACCGGTTAGTATGGTCACTCTTTACTCCAGAACACTGGTTTCTCTGTGATAGTTGTGTATCAATTTTGATCATGCTTAATTTGTGAATTCAGAGTTTAAAGAACAACAACTCAAAGGTGACCATGATTCAGAAATTATGTCAAAATGAAAATCTTGTATCTTCATCTGTAGATGCATTCTCCACTTTTACCTCCTGCCCTCCTTTTGAAATTGCGCCCTCTTTGTGCATCATCATAACCACATGACTGAAACTTTAGGAGCCACCAGTGGTTCCCCAAAGTGGGAGCTGCCACACACAGGGGCCATAATCTTAGTTTTTTTCTTTACGCAACATAAACCTGTGACTGCCATTACCGCTGCTCAGTTACTTCCTGAAAACTCTTCACTCTGAGGTTATTTGTTGAGCTTTCATAGTCTCAGCTAAACGCTGGCATCACTTCAGAGGCTGTGCATGTAACAGGTTTTCCTTGAAGGTATTTTTTTCGCTTCATTTGGGGAACTTATTGGCTCATAAGCCGTCACACTGAGTGTAACCCTCACATCCTTTTACAGATCAAAGAAGTGGCCCAGGAATAAATTCTGCAGAGGAAGATGATGATGCAGAAGTGAGAGACAGGAAGTGTGAGGTGCTGATTTTCTTCCTTTGCTTGCACCATTAGATGAAATTTTGCTTTGTTAACTTTACATACGGGGGAGAATGTGAGAGTAAACAACAATGCAAGCTGAGCAGCATGCCTCATTAAATCTGCACTGATCAAACTCACAGATACACACTGCGTGTTTGTGTGTGTGCTTATAGGCGGGTATACAGTGCGAGTGTGTGTGGGCGTTAAAGAGAGGATGAGGGGAGGCGGCTGCTGCTGACTTGATCTGAAACACCGCCTGTCTGCTTACACAACACATGCTCTATAATTGGACTCAGAGGAGCCTGAAGATTTGCCTGTGGGGAGGATTATGCTGATGTATGGCATATATTTTGGTGTCCTAACCGTCATATTTCAAATCTGGCTCTGTTGTAGGCGTGCACTTGGCACACAATAAAAAACAAAAGGCAGATAAGAAAGACAGTCTTACGTGGTGATTTGTAACCGAGCAGATTGTTGAGTCAGAGGGAATCTGGGTTTCCTGGAACACATCAGGCTGTGATTGGTTGAGTTTTATCTGTGGACACATTCATCCATCGAACCCTCAGAGAGTCACAGAAACTCACACCAAATGACTCCGTTAACAGCTGTGTAATATGATCACACAGGTTGGATTTATCATCCAGAGCGGTGGTTCCCAACCTGTGGGTCGCAGCCCCTTAGAGGGCCGTGAAGGTACTGCAAGTGGGCCGCCAAATCGTATCCAAAATAGTATGATTTTGTTTGTGTGTGTGTTTGTGTGTGTGGTGGTGGGTTGGGGGTTAATGACATTAAGATCAAAACATATAGAATAATGTTTTAAATATCAAAACTCAGTGACGTTTAAAGGGATATTGATCATAAGGATACCCAACTGTTTCTGCTCATTTTTTCACATTTTTGCTCTCTGTGGTTTCATTTTTTCTCTACAAAGTGAAGTCATGCACAACTACATATTGTTTTTTTTCATCATTTATGGCTTGATGAAAGCAGTGTAAATGTAGAATATTCTGATTTTTACAAAATTTAGTTAGCGTAAACAGTTGATTTTCTGTAAATTTTCAGAGGACATCAGAACCAAGGCAATGCTGATTAACTTCCCTTGTCTTTTCCGCTCTGTTAACACACGTTTACGTTACTTGGGATGCATTCAGGTACTCTGGGAAACTCCAGAATCTGACAATTTTGCTATTTTTTCAGGTTTTGGATTGGAAAAATGGTTTGAAAATGTCAGTAATTTAAAAGGAAGTTTTTTTTGTTTTGGTTTTTTTTTGCTCCTGCCAGCAATTTGGTATCCCCATGGTTAAACATGTTAAAAATAAATCTACATATTTGTCATGTCCTTGTTCTGTGCATGTGCATGAGGCATTGGTTCTCATTATGTTTAAATGAAGTTGAACAGAGTAGTAAAACAGTTTGGCTCCCCCTACAGGCTTGAATGACCTCTGCTGTCGTGTCTTGATTCTTTTTGTCTGTAAACATGTTTTCTCTGTGTGTGTGTGTGTGTTTTTATTTGCGTGGTAAATATTTTTGTTGTATGCTTTCCATTCATTTATTTTTATTTGTAAAGCAACAAATAACCACAAATACCAGGGACATTTTTCAAAAAGAGTAGGTCTTTACATTTGTGCCATTATCTAGCGGTTCAGTCTTTTTGTGTCCCAACATTCAAACATAATGTTTCTGCTTTTTATATCTTAATTTTGTTTAACTTTCACATGTCTTACTGACTCTGAATTGTTATTAACGCGCTGAATTTTAACTGTAATTTTACTGTAATTTACTCCCCCCAGTATCTGTGTGTTGGAAATAATTACATAAATTAAAACGAGCTGTAGAGAAATAAAGCGCCCCACTGCTGTGTGCTTTAGTCGATCATTAGAGGAATAGTTTCAGCCTGTTTTATTGTCTGTTAATAATTTAACAGAAGAGAACACAGAATGATTAATAAACTGAAAACAAGAAGAAGTCATGTCCTTTAATCAGAAACACATATTACACCAAATCTAATCTTGTTAAAGCTTTTTGAAATGAGGATTGTGTGATTTTTCAGACAAGTCCATACAAAGTGAATTGATTAAAAGTGTTTCTGTTGACTCATAGGATTTCTAAATCCTGAGAGAAGTACATGGAAGCAGGATCATTAACCAAACCTGAGTTTTCATGAGCTCTGCAGATTCAGATTTGATAACCGGACATAAATATTCAATTTGAAAAACAGAAATATCCTCATTGCATTTCTAAAGGGAACACAAACAAAAGCTCCTCTCGATTCAAATGTGTCAAACACAGCTGCTTTATTATGAACAAATTAGAGACTGCGTCCTTGTCTAATCCGTGTCCTTGTCTAATGATGTGATAATAATGTTGGAGAGTTTTCATCCGCTGAGAGCTGAACTCAGCAGCTGTTTGATGTCTGAGCCGCTCGCTCTCCATCACGGCCGGCAGTTCACTTCAAATCCAACTCCTGAGGTTGCTTTTGTCTTTTCATTTGTGTGAGTCTGAATGTGTGTGTGTGTGCTCTCTATTCATGCTTTGTTTTTGGATGCAAAGTGTTGCCCATAAAGGAGGGAGCGGCTCATTTGAGCTCATTACGGAGCCGAGGTGAACAGGCTGTGAAACCATCGTTACAGAAAAGTCTCGGATGAAGGAAACGAGAGGAGAGTTTGTCCTCTGTGTTCGCTCCAGGGGAGTTAAAAACACCACAAATGTCTCACCTTGAAATATAAACACTCAAGCGAGACATATACTGTACCGCTTAAAGTCAAAACTCATCAACAGAATAAACGTCTGGGCTTGAACTGTGGAAAAAGAGCATTAAATGCATCCAAAACATTACTCCTGAGTATTCTCCTCACATTGCTGAATTAACATTTGGTATTTTATTGTCTCATTTTGAGAAGTCAAACAGTTTGTCTAAAACATTTTCATAGTCTCTGTGATGTCACCCATTTGTTTTTGATGCTGAGTTTTGAAGCCTTTCATTAACAGAGCCTTATTGGAAATATTGAATTTAATAAACCTTTGTTTAAGTCAGGATGAGATAAAGAGTCGGGCCTTCAGCTTTCTAGAACAGCTACAGGTTTCCCACCTGTCCATCAAATTAGCCAAATGACAATACTCCTAATTTCAATGAAAAAATAACAAGTCCTAAGACAAATGAGTCACTCAGAGCAAATATCTTCTTCCTACCAGGCTGTAACCAAGTTTATTTTTGCTAAGAAAATAGTGAAAAAGGTCTTTCTTTAAGTGATTGGTTGATGGATGGTAAAGTATCATTTGAAAAAATTTAAAAGAACATAATAAGCAAACCTACAGACAAACAGAAAGTCAAAATATATCTATGCAATTTAGCAAGAAATCCAAAAGCAAGCATGACAATTTGTTGAATCCCTGATTTATCTTATTTCACATTTCCAAAAAGGAGCAGAAAGAAGTAAAACTCCTTTTTTAAAAGACGTGCATGAGGTTTCTTGCCTCAAGTGGACACTCAAAGAACTGCAGTTTTCAACATATAGTTTTCATATTTCCAGACCAAAAGTTTCTTTGTTGTCACATTTCAAACAATCACTCTACGTAATTACAAATAGAAACACCACCATAAAATTTGTGTCCTTTGTTAAATCCAGTGAACCTGATGGGACGTACGCACTAGGATTTGTTTGTTTCCCATTTCCTGTACTTGAAGAGCAAACCCAGCCTTCAAAATAAAAGCCCAAACAATGATTACAACATTAAACGTTGAACTTTAATCATGGATCAACAGCATTAAAAATAAGTAAATGCCTTCTAGTACCGTTAACCTTAACCTTATGGGGCTACTTATATCCAAGTGTTCATTTTTAATTTGATCTATCCATTTGACATCTAAAAATCTTAACATCTTGTTTTATTTTGATAATGACCAAATGATTTTGGACATGCTTGTCTTTCTGTCCTGGCTAATCTTCTCTGTTCTGCCTCTGGATTTAGGCTCATTAAACATAACACAAGCTTTAACCAATGAGAGTGTGGCGCATGCTGAATGCGATGCACACATTTCTTTCGCAGACACTAATGAAAGGCGTCATTGAACTCTCCATGACCGAGAATGTTTCCTTCCAACTGACACAAAAATCTGCTCGGCTGTAAGTGACGCCGACCTGAAGGCTCTTTGCCCTTTCATCTGTAAGTTAACTGTGTGTTTTGTAGCTTCAACACCTGATTACAAAATCTTTAAAGGTCTGAGCGACCACCAAAGGAAAGAAAGAGGAACCACACATGGAATGATCCAACACAGAGAGAAGGAAACAAACAGGGTGTGAATAATTAACAGGAGCAGATAACAGTGTGTGTTGATGTTACCTAAAGATGAACCAAACTGGAGCTTGGAGGTTTTCCTGGGAGATGCTCAGAGGGTTAAGACTTGGAAGAGACAGTTATTGGTTTTTCTGGTAGTGCGGTAACCCTTGTGGGACGCTGCTGCTCTGTCCGCCTGCGTTCTGCTCCATCAGACTGATCAGAGCTGACAGGAACTCCTAAAGCTGCTGAGACCTCGGCTCCTGAACCCGCCACTATCGACCGGCTGGTCATCAACACTCTCAGGCATTTAAATTGATCTTCATGCTTAAACGCACGAACACCAAACACACAATCCTGACAGGAGCATCTCCATTAAGGAGTGGATTCATTCTTAACAGAGCGAGGCAGCAGATTCTGCATTTCAGAGTTATTAAAGCAGCAGATTCTGCATTTCAGAGTTATTAAAGCAGATGTTTCCGATTAGTTATCGAGAACCAAACACCTGCTGATACATCAGAGCAGTAGTTCCTGAGCTTTTTGGGCCGTGAACCCATTTTTATTTATTATTTTGACATCCCAGAGACATTATTTTAATCTTAAGATTTGTTTTTGTCCTATTTTATAACACTTTTTTGCTGAGAAAAGTATGTTGCTAAGAATTTGGAACAGTGTGGCAGTTTTTGTAATGTGAAACTTGGCTTATCTTAAAAAATGAGACCAAGATAAATCATTTTTTTCACCTTTAATATGATCTTTGACGAAACAGAAGTGTGGGACAGTTTACTCAAGCTTCTCGTTCTCATGCTGAGAAATTTGACAGCAAACACCTTGAGCCGTTTTGGCACCGACAAACCTCAACTTTCCACCAAACTCTGAACATGAACACAAACAAGTTTCCAAAAACCCTGAACAAAGTGTTGGCTTTACCTCCAGGGAGGGAAAGTTGACTTTGTAAAGCCTGTATTTACTGGAAGATGATCACAGTCAGCTCTCAGCTTGCTTTTCATTTGTTGGTCCAAAAAAAAAAAACCCAAAAAACAAACTAAGTCAGAGTTTTTCCTCTGCTGCCAACACACCAGGAGCAGTATCAGTAGAAGTTTATCTAATCTGGAGCGTTGTTTGTGTGCTAACCTGGCAGAGTGAAGCAGCACTCATGTAGCTCTGTGAAGAGTTTGAGACAATCTGTCTTTGTTATTCACATGGCAACATGTTCGCTGGCCAATCAGAAAGTCTCTGGAGGGAAGAGGAGGCACCTTTACTCAGTAACAGTACAGATAACACACACACACACACACACACACACTGCTCTGACCTTGGAGAATGTGTGAAGTCTTTACTCTCCTCTTGAGTTCATGTGTTCCTCTAAATTCAGGCTAAAGACGTCCTGACCTGTGTGAGGGTCCTGGTGAATCTATTTTGGGATTCACTGGAGAATGAAAGAGTAAAAGGTGCAATAATTTTGGCACAAACACTCTGTTTTGACTCAACAGGGGGCTGCCCATTCACCGAAACCAATTATAGTGAAACAACTGTGACCACACATGAGAGCAGGACGAGGTTTCTTTATGCTTCAGGGTTTGAGGTGAAGTTATAAGAACTACTATCTCCAATTAACACTGTGTTTACTTTATAAATACATGAAAACATACAAAACAATGGATACAATCAAAACTCAGATTGACATTAATTAAAACACAAAGAGACATTTGTACCAATGTTTCCAGTATCAGGATGAAAACCTTGTGTCACTCATAGGTCTAGACTGTTGGGGGGGAGGGGAAACTGACACACGAGGCTTCTGTTTCCCTTTCTCCTCTATCTGTCAGTCTAACTTTTATCTTAATGCACTATTGTAGTTATCAACCATGATCCTCTGGGAGTCTCTGAGCTTGTTTGTAGGTTCATCTGGATTGTTGCTGTGGATCTACCAGCTGATGTGGGACGACCTGACTCCAGCTGCTGTGGCTTTGACAGCTCTCCAATTTTTCTTCTCTCTCTCTCTCTCTCTCTCTCTCTCTCTCTCTCTCTCACCCCAACACAGTTGAGGCAGATGTCTGTCTAACATGAGTCTGGTTCTGTCCGAGGTTTCTGCCCGTTAAAGGGAAGTTTTTCCTTGCCACTGTAACTTTGCTAAAAGCTGCTGCAAAGTGCTTCACTCATGGTGAATAAAGATGAGATAAGATTCCTTATCCTGTCTTGATGTTGGGTCTCTGTTTATAAAATAATAAAAAACTCTAACATTAACAAGTATCAACCTGCTAATGTTTTTTAAAGTGTCTTGAGATAACGTTTGTTATGATTTGGCGCTATATAAATAAAGATTGATTGATTGATTGACTCATTGCAAGCTGAGAAAGTGACATTGTTATTTCATTTTCTAAATCAATATATCGGCCCATAAATTTGTACATAAAATTTAGAGGCACAGCATGAAAAAGTAGACATGTTATTAGTGACAAATGTGACCCCCACTCGTCCATCTTGGCAGAAATACAATAAATGTGTCATTATAAGCTTCCATTTAGGACCTGATCAGAGATGGAGAAGGATGAAAATGTCTGTTTATTATCATCTTGTGCTCTGACTGTCATTACAACACTCTTCTTCTTGTTATATTTAATATCAAACTATAAACCAGATGTTAAGAAGATGCTGTAACCAGCACTACAAGGTGACAGGGCAACCAGGTCATCAGCAAACATCAGATAGTAAACAAGTCTATTACCCATCATGCATCCAGTTTTACAAGCTCTCAGTTGTTCAGACAGATCATTCATGTACAAATAAACAAGAGAGGTGAAAGTTTATTACCTTGGTTCATGATGTATTGAACCAAAATATCACCCAATCAGAAAATCCCAAGTAAGGAAAAACTACAAATAGAAGAAAAAAACAGACAACTAATGGAGAATTTTTTAAAGCATACTCAAATTCACCAGAGGCGTCTGGGATCCAGCTCCGCTCTGTTGCATGTTGACTGCAGGCGTCAACTCAGTCTAGCAAGCCACATGACTGACAGACAGCTGGAGTCACAGTCCAAAGAGTTACCATGCTTCCCCTGCTTCATGTTGGTCTGTAAAACCTCAAACCTTTGACTCGTAGTCTGGTTTCACTCATAATGTCCGTTTGCTGTTGTGTGGTCAAGATAAATACCATCTGGTTTTGACATGGTTGGTTTTATTTTGAAAGTCACTGGGCATTTTTTGGGTGGTTTCTTGCACAACTTTATGTCCCACCTGCTTAAAACTTCAACCCTCTTCTATGGCTAAACACTGTACTCTCATTGGACAAGGTTAGAGGACTCTGTGGGATCAAATACGTAGCAAGGAGAGGAAAATATTTCATGTTTCTTCAACTTTCCGAAGCTGAAAAGAAGCATCAGCGCAACCAGTTTGTAGCAATCTTACTGACGGATAAAGAAAATGTAAAAATAACATTCAAGCGAGTGTGAAAAGTGCAGACATAGGACGTTTTTGTTTGATCCTCTTTGTTAAAACTCAGTGTTAGAGAAATGAGAAGATGTTTGTGTTTCTCCTCTGTGTACAGACTGTTTGTGGAGATTCATTATCACTTCCAGCTTGTGGGAATGATTCAAACTGTCATTCACACCGTCCTCTGGGACGTCTGTCAGCGAAATACTTTTTTTGGGATTTAGAGTTTGTTCTCACAGGGGGACGGAAGAATCTTTCTCTGTTGATGTCTGGATGTTTCCTGTGACTGTTTGTGGATTTAAAGGCCGTGCACAGAGGGACATGAAGCGTAAACACCTGATTTAGAGAGTTTTCAGTCAGAGGTGTGTTGTTGACTCTGATTTCCTAACAGCTCAGGAGTAAACACGACTCTTCTATAAACCTACTCTTTGTAAAAAAGAAGCTCCATTTTTAAAACCTTGATTAGTAGAAATCCTTCAGCACATCTCTGGAGATGTTACACCAGGTGAGTCGTGTTTGATATTTTGTGCATTTGCAGCAAAGCTCAGCTGATAAAAGTTGTGTTCACTGAGTTTCCACTGAGTTTCTACTGCAGGTGTGATTTCTGAATATACTTGTCACCCTCTCGTCAGTTTCATGCTTTGTGAAAATGCATCAGTGTGGAGAATGTGTTGAGTATTGTGCCAGGACAGCTGGGTATAAATAGTTCTTAATACCCTGCGTTCTCGTCACACTGAAGCTATTTATTTCTCCTGAAGAAGCAGATGCTGCACACGGTGTCACACTAACTGCAACAACATTTGAACATCTTGAAAGAAAGGTTTTGAGGCTTAACGCAAACATGAACATGGGGTGAAGCGACAGGAAGACCCGGGTTGTGGACTTCAGTAAAGTGTGATTATCATTCTGATGACTGCGTTCATTTAGTTTATCCACTGCCTGAAACATTTATGGTATCGTAAGATTAAATAGCTGATGTATTATCAGCAAGAAACTTATTTTTATGTCCCTGTGTTCTGAAATATACAGACTTTTATCACAACATAACAAGTGATGTTTACAGTAAAGCAAAGTCACTTCCTCACACTAGGCAACAGTTATTTTCACTTTAAGATTCAGTTTGATTTAAGAGGTGTCTGTAAGTTTAAGGTACAGGAGCCTGAAAAAGGTGTTATAAGGAGATTTTTTGATGCCAATTTAACTGTGAAAACTTAAAAACGAATCTAAATGGTGCATAAAGCTGCATTTTAAGCTTATAAATGTCAGTAACTTGTTATTTTTCACACTTGTTGTTTGCTTATGATTCTTTCTTTACACTCTGGAAGCTGAATTTTTAATAAAACATCCCCTGGTTTAACATGCTTTTTATTTCTGTATTAATTATCTTTGATGAGGAGGAGTTGATTCAAACTTTCAAACTTCATACTAAACTCCCAGGCTACTCAGGACAAACTGCTTTTGTCAAAATACTCCTGGATTCTCACTTCAGTGATGATCCTCTTCTAATTTTTGTAGTGTTATAAAACATCAAACCTGTTGAATCCCAGCTGTGCTCATTAAGTTGGTTTGTTGTTGCCGTTAAGTACAATCTTTTTTCTTACTTGGTTTGTTTTATTTTGAAAGTCACCTGGCATTTGGTGGTTGTTTCCTCCTCACACAACTTTTTTTCCCACTCAATCAGCTTTTTGTATATTAACGTCTCATTGCTACAGCATCCAGCAAAATTAGATGTAGCAGATTTATCTCTGGTCCCATTACACTTAGAATTGGGCAAAACTTAATTATTGCAATAAAAAATAAGGGTAATGGAAACACCAAAATTTTGAAAAGCCTCTTGAATGGATAAAAAGTTTTTACGCTCTCATGAGGTGGTTTTTCAGAAGTTTTGGTATCGGACATAAAATCATTTTAATGACCCTTTTCTACTTTATAAATATATTAGACCTCTTGACCGTGCAATTTTCTTACAATAAATTATCTCTATACAACTGCACATTTCTGTATCTGATGCAAGTTTCTTCTTTTTCTGTTTCTTGTTGCTGTACTTTAAGGTAAGCTTCAGAAATTTCATGGTACAACTGTATAATAACCATAAAGGCATTCAATCCTATTCTATCCTGTTCTGTTTTCTCTGAACAAATAAGATTGACAGTGAATAAAGATCATGTGTAGGACGAATGTACGCCGGGTCATCCTGAAGTTTTGAATCCACAACTTCTTTCCCTGTGAACTCTTCGGCTACAGTCCTCTCCCAGAATTCTCCAGCTTGTGGTCGCTGCCACACATATGGACTCTGGCGTTTATATTTAAACACCTTCTTCCCTCGTCTGTAGACAACATCAGCAACAAAAGTAATGCCCATCAAAATGACAGTTCAGTTCTTCAAATATTTGTGGTATCCATGGTTACCGCCAGTTACAGTTCTCCTTCCTTCTTTGGTGTTTCACAAATTGAACCTCGAGGTACAAGACTTTACAGTGTGCACAACTCTAGTCGAAATGAAAACACTTGTGCAATGTCAAAACTTCAGAAATGTTGATTTTATTTTACAGAATTAGAGTGACTGATAAACAATTAGTGTCATAGTTTTATTAACCAAATTGAAAACATAAGTAACATAATTCAAGTATTAATAAGAGGCACGGCTGCAGGTGTTTATTTAAGGATTTATGTTCAACGTGTATTAAAGTCTGTTGTGGGTAATTTGGTAAGAAAAAAGAGTCAGCTAACTAAAGTTTCTTCATAACCCTGGATAGATAACGGTTCTGACTCTATTAATCTCTCCTATTCCCATTGCGTCCTATCTCTCTGGTCGAAGTAGCTTAAGTATCTCTGACTGATGAAATTCTGTGTGGTCCACCTTTAACCTGCCCCACTTTAAACTGTTTTACATGCATATCACCCTCTTTAAGAAGCTGTCAGCAGGCTGCAGCAGATCTCTCTGTGTTAACCAGCAGAGAACCTGAGACAGACTCCAGACCACGAAGCCCTAATGACACCCTCATCTCCTCAAATCCATCATCCCCGACCTCTGCATCGTGAGAGCATCTCTGGGCCTGGGAGGGGATAAAGTTTCTGCCGCCTCACGTCTCCTCCGGAGCAGACTGAGCAGGTAGAAATAGCAGCAGACGGGCTGTCAGGAAACCCCAGGGAAATATCATGATCCAACCTGTACGGAGAAAAGTCTGCGAGATGAAACAAAGACGGAGCGAAAGATGAGAGGTGAGGAGCGAGAGGAGAGAGGGAAATGGCATCCAGGGGAGAGAAAAAAAGAGAGGGGAGGCGTCAGAAGATGGAAAGAGGGGGAGAGGGAGGGATAAGAAGAGGAGGAGGAGGAGGAGAGGTGAGTGCTGATGGCGGAGCTGAGAAATTACATTTTGATGGAGGCAAATTGAATCAGCTCTGCAATGGAGGCCTCAGGGTGGAGAGGCAGATTGAGACGGTCATGTCAGCACCGAGAGATTACTGCCACCTGAGTGTGTGTGTGTGTGTGTGTGTGTGTGTGTGTGTGTGTGTGTGTGTGTGTGTGTGTATGTGTGTGAGATGCGATGATTGCCTACCGTCACCGTCTGGAAGTCACACACAAGGATATTTGCGCACACTCTGTGACCGTCACACAGCTTGTCTTTGGAGTGAATGAAGACACACATACACACACACACACACTTCAGGTGAAACAGCGTGAACAGGTATTAACAGGATTAAAGATGAAGAAGTCAAAGTCACATTGAAGAGTTGTCGATACCTAATCGCTGTGCCTGTGTCACATTTCTCCTCCAGTTGAGAGCTGGAGTGAACAGGAAGGTCAAACCCCCCCATTATCGTCCAATCGTTAGAATCACACACTAAGGTGCCCTCTTTGGGAGCACAAACACATGCTTAAGTGCCGACATGGAGGCCAAAATGCAAACTCCAGTAGGCTGAAGTGTCTTATGAGCCAAAAAGTATGCAACATGCCCATTTGGGAGCCAGAGCACACACTAAAGTGCCCTCTTATGAACCAAAAGAAGTGCTAAAATGCCCACTTGGGAGCCAAAACACGCTAAAGTGTCCAACTAGGAGCCAAAAACACATACTTATTGTACTTTTGGGAGCCAAACACACACACTCTAGAGTACTGTCTTATGAGCCAAAAGGTGTAGCTACAATTCCCACTTGGGAGCCAAAACAGGCTTTACTAAGGTGTCCTCTTGGGGGAACAAAACTAAAACTAAAATGTGTCCTTTGGAGCCAAAACACAAGCTACAGTGCCCACTTTTGAGCCAGAAGGTGTAGTTCAGTACTTGAGAGCGCAGCAACCATGCACTAAGGTGTAATACATGCAGGTCAAAGTGCTCTCTGATGAGTGAAAACAAAAAAAAAAGAAGCTAAAATGCCAACTTGGGGGCCAAAAATCACTAGGTGCCCTCTTGAAAACCAATAGGTGTGCTCATTGCAATTGCCAAAATGCCTGCTTGGGAGCCAAAACATGCACCAAAAAGCAAACTTGGGAGCGAAAACACATGCTCAACTGTAGCTGGGCCAAAATTCTCTTGTCAAAGTGGCTTTCTCAAGGCAAAATGTTGTGAAACAAGCGCCTTAAATGGCCCTTTTGGGTGTAAAAAACACTAAACTGCCTGCTTGACCAGATATAACTAAAACAAAAACTACTGCAGAGAAGTCTGTCCAGTTAATGTGTTTTGAGGCTGTATAATTTTTCATTTAGTAACATAAACATGTCTGAAGTGCCCTCAAAAACATGAGCAACTTGGTGCCTCTTCTATGGTGAGATTGCACTGTTTGTACCTTCTTCTTTTTTTTTCCTTTTAACCCCCACCCTTCAAAAAGTCTGTGCATGCCACCACTAAAACCACTGGACATAAGATGGACACAAATGCAGACCAAGAAAAAGGGGTTCTGAAAGATACCACATGGCTTAACCACTAAGATCACAAATGATCAAAGGGAACTGGAAAAAGGCAAAGAAAGCTGAACTGGGCCAAACAGGCTCCTAAAGCAAAACAAAGCTCAGGAAAAGGGAAGCTAAACCAAACTGTTTCAAACTCAAAGAGCTGGATCACAGCTACTGGGATGTACTAGAAGCTTAGGAGAAACTAAGACACAGAGAAGCACAAGAGTTCACAGACAACTTCTCAGTGTCTCTGATGGTGAAACAGTGAGCCAGTGACGAGGACCGGAGTCACAGCAGCTTTAAAACCTCCTCACAGCTGCTCTGAATGAGGAGCAATCAGGCACACACACACACACACACACACACACACACACACACACACACACACACACCTGACTCTACTCAGACACGATCACCTCCCCAACACAGGGAGGCTAAACTGCATACCCTTCACAATCACATTCCTTTTTACACATTAAATGTGTAAAAAGTATCACATGAGCCACAATAAACAGCAGATTCTTAGTTCTGTGTGAGCTTCTGTCACTTATCAGCGCTTTGTCACTGCCTCAAATTGTGTTTTCTTCACCTTAAAGTGTACAACCAGGGCAACATTTTGATGTCAGATCCACCTATAGAGTAAGAAACTCAACGGAGGCTGTTTAAAACTTCAATCTGTAAGACTTAACAACCCTAAGGACACATTTTGGGTCAAGTTCTGATAGTTGTTCAACAGTTTTAAGAACTTAATTATCTTTAAAGAATCTGTAAAATAAGCAGCAGTTGGATACCAAGATACACAATTCTAATTGATGGATTTGACGTGCATTTCTGTTTTTTTATGTTTCCTAGCAGTACATACATCTTGAAGGATCAAACCTTAGTGATTATTTTGCAGTTCCTGCTGCATCAGTGTAACATTATTCCACATCAGATCTTAAAGGTCCCATATTATGCTCCCTTTCAGCAGGTTAATACATGTCTCAGAGGTCCCAGAATAGTCAATTTGAAGTTTGTTGTCTAAAAAGAATCATTTTTTTCCTTCACTTCAGCCAGCCTAAAACACTCTTTCCAGTCAGCTGTACTAAGAACATACTGTTTCTGTGGGCTGTCCCTCCTTCAGCACGAGCCGCGCCCCTCCCTGGAGGCAGGTAGCCAATCAAGCTGGAGGAGGGAGGAGTTAGGGCAGAGTTATTTCCCTCCATGACGTCATAGAGGGCTCTTGTTCCAATCCACCTGTTTGAGCAGAAAAGAGGAGCAGGCAAGAGAGGGAGAGGAGAGAGTTTTCTCTTTTTAAGGGGGTTTGTAGACAGGCCAGGATGCATATTACTGCTAGAAAACCATTCAAAAGTGCATTTTGCATAATATGGGCCCTTTAAGTTTAGCCAAGCTTCAAACTTCAAGAAACAAGGTCTGAAGTTGACTCTGTGATTGTTCCAGATTTCATTCCTCAGCACTTGTTGTTAATCTTGCAGGAAGTAAAAAGCTGCACAGCTCCAGCAGTCAGCATCTTTTGTCCTCCCACAGACTGAATGTGACAAACAATTTCTGCTCTCTAGCCTGTAACAAGAGTGTGTGTGTTCATGTGTTTGTGTGTGTGTGTGTGAGCTAAAACCGAGGCACTGATTTCAGAAAATTCCCTGAACTCTGGCTCCATCTGTAATTTCCTCCTGTATTTGTTTCGATGGCAGAGTCTGGGAACAATAGTGCAGGTCTGTGATTTTATTTTTACCCACACGCAGAGAGATCTGCAGCTTTTAGTGCTGTTTTTCTCAAAGATCAGGAAATGTCAGCAACAGATGTCCTCCATCAGTCCATTAGCTCTAATGGGAAAAGTGGATGGAGGCTATAAGGCTTTCATAAAGTGTTTGTTCTACCTGAGCCAAGTATAGACACTGGAGCACCTGAGGCTGCTCAGGCGATGCTTCATACCAGGAAGACGCTTCAGTTTCTGTTCTTTTTACACAAAAACACCTCTGAATAGACTGAATCCACTGCCTGGCTGATGCATTTTTCACAACTGTAAGCAAAATACATTTAGAAAATTGAGCAGAAAATAACCTTAATTATCAAAATGAGGTCAGCTTTAATCCACACGGTCTAAGTCTTGTTTAATCCTACCTGAGAGGACTGACTCATGTCTGACACAAACGCTGCACCACTGATCCAAAAACCTCTTCTGTGACTGTGAGTAACACTATTTCTCCTACCGCTGCAAAAAGAAGACATATGCTGCAACAAGCACGGAAATGGTGGCGAGCTGTAAATGTAAGGAGTAGAGGAAGAGGTAAACTCTGAGTTCAAGTGGAGAAGTTTAGGTGGAAGCAGCCGAGGGAAACAAACTTTTGGATGTCAAATTTTATCGGAGAGAGATGCAGATCTGTGCAGACTCTAACCTGAGAAGAGGAGGGTAAATGTTGCTTCAAGGACTTGAGACAGCAGACTTCTGATCACAGCAAAACAGTCAGGGTACTGAGGAAACACAGATGCATAAATATGTGATGGAAAACAAAGTTAAGCAATGTCAGAAGTTGTTTAAAGCTTAGGAAACCGAAGAATGGATGAGTAAAAACTGAAAGAAAGAGAAGAAGTGAAGCATCAGATCCACTGACTGCATACAGATTAACAAAGTGTCTTCAATTTATGTCCTTTACTATGAGATGTGAATGTAAAAGGCCGCCCCTGTGGCTGCTGACATATTTCATTGGCAGAAGCAGAAACTTGGCTGGTGGAGCTGCTAATCAAAGCACCTGACTTTACAATGAAACACTGAAAAACTTTGTGTTCAAGTATGGCACGGCACAGACGACCAGTGAGACTGCGCCCTGAAATATCATTAGTATTTGTTTGATCTTTCTGTTTTATTTCATGTTTATCACTGGAACTGTTTGGGCTTTTATTTTGAAGGCTGGATATGCCATTCACAGAGAGGAAGTATTTTATAAATAAATACTGTTGGCTTTGATCAGATGTGTATATGGTGCAACTCAGAGGAGCATATACACTGGAACTGGTATTGTTTTTGTTATCTTTGGTTAGTGATGTTGTTTGGTGTTTGTTGTCTGAGTGTTTAACCCATGCAGTGACTTCCACTACTGTGTCTGTTTTTCATGCAATGCTGCCTGAGAGCTTATATACATACTTAATGTTCAATTCTATATTTTATTACATACTTAATGTTCTATTCTATTCTCTACTCTATAGTTTATTTTATTTTGTATTTCTATTCTTAGAATTCAATATTTGCTTATGCTTATACTTGTAGTTTCTTATATTTCTAACAATTTCTGAATGGGAGCAACTATATACTAAAAAAGCAATTTCCCCTAGGGGATCAATAAAGTATTCTGATTCTGATTCTGATTCTGATAGATCTCAACTATCTCGCTCTAGTTTTGGTCCTTAACCGTGATTTACTGAGATTTCTCCAGAATTTCTGAATCTTTTAAGATTATGTTCTACAGGTGATATAATCTCCGAATTTTGTGTCATTTCAATCTGAGGAACTTTATTCTGAAATTGTTGAACGATTTGCTCACGCAGTCTCTCACAAAGTGGTGAAATCTACCCCATTTTTATTACTGAAGGCACATACAGCATGTGTATTGGCTCCCAGGAGAGCAGTTTGTCACATTTTCACTCGTCTAAGGGGCAGATTGATGTGGTTCCCCAACTAGGAGAGCACTTCAGTGTAGAACTGTCTCCAAAGAAGGCACTTTGGCACGTTTTGGCTCCAAAAAATTGATAAGCACGTATTTTGGTTCCCAAGAGAAAACTTTACCATAGTTTTGGCTCCTCTGTTCTCATGTTGTCAACCTGCTGATTATTAACATCATGAGCTGAAAGTTGTTTCTTCAGGTGTGCTTTTTAGTGTTATACAACTTTTCAGACTTCAGTGAGAATCTGTTGCTGGCATCATATTCAAAACAAGTTCATATTTTATCCAGAAAACAATATAATCTGTCAGCTTACAGGGCAGATACATTGTCTTTACCATGTTTTCAAGTGAATAATGGGTTGAAATGACTTTAACTCATCAGTAATGATGTCCGATACTGCTAAATTTGGTATTGATCCGATACCAAGTAAATAAAGGGCCAGTATCACCAGTATCAATACCAATACCAATACTTTTTACATGGAAAAGCAGTTCGTCAAAATTAATTAAAATAACACACAACCACTAAAACTCATGTTTCTGTTCATAAATGAAAGTAAACAACTGTTTTTTTTTCTATTTGAAAAATAATGAAAATAATCACGTGCTTTAATTTTTTCCCTGCTTTGTTGTAAAACAGTAAATTGAGTATTCATGGATAACAGCGATTAATTTATATCAGCATTAAAGATATCATATTGATTAATTAGCTTGCACATACTGTCAGATTAACCATTTCAGAAGCATAAAGAAGAAACATTTATGTCTAAAAATATTAAAGAAATTAGCAATATACTGATAATGTAGAGCAGCCATGAGGAGCACATGTAAAGAAGAGGAAGTGAAAGTAAAACTTAAGTATTGATCTCATCACATAAGTAGTGATCGATACCAATACCAACATCAGTATCAATATATAGATATTTTGGATCGATCTGCCCACCTCTACACATCAGAATGAGTTGCTATAAACATTTTATTCACCGTCCTAACTCCTGGGAAGGTGGAGTTGTAGATACAAAAGTTTCAAACAGAGTCGACGGAGGATGTGTCAAGCAGAGAGCTTCATAATATCATAGCACCTTACCCGAGCAGTGCAGTCTAAATAATCTTAAACCTGGAGAGGCAAAATGAGATTCACACAGAGGTCAGCTTCTCAAAAAGCTGATGTGGAACCGTCTCAAACAGCAGGACGCAGAAAAGAGTGACCTGTGAGGGCTCGTTTGAGGCGGACTGAAGGAGCGATGAAGTCTGCCAGCTCTTACAGAAGACCCTCGGTAATAGACCCTGACTCTGTGACACCTGTCCAGAGCGTTTGAAGCAGCACCAGCTGTTATCGCTGAGGTTCCAGCTGCCGGAGCTAAAAGCTGCTGAAGGTTGCTCCTTTAAGGCTCCGGCACGCCAGGTTCAAGAGCGGGGCAGAGCAGGCTGCATAAACTGAGCCTCTGGGCTGTTTGTGCAAACTCTGAAATCTTTAAAATCTCTAAGCTGATGTGTCAGGCGATGCCATCCAAAGAAACCTGCAAAATAAAGCTCAGTCAGAACAGTTTATCATGTGCATGTGGACTTAAGGTGTCGTATCACAAACTTTGACATCATTTCTATATTTTTACTATCTCACCAGATGTCTGATTCTTGTCATCGTCATCATCAAAGCGTCAACTTTCTCAGCTTAACTTGTGAAATCCGAGCGTGCAGGGTGACAAAGCTATGAGACGTCTTCTTTCCAAGCAACTTGAGTTATTGTTTCTGATTGTGACTCATCTACATAACAGCTATGTCTGCGTTTATCATCACAAACAACAACAACAGGCGATGGTTTTGTTCTTCCTGCAGTGTGACTGAGCCCACTGCGCTGCTATATTTAGTTTTCCAGCCTGCTCCGTAAAAACAGTCCTAATGATGAAACTAGGGCAGCCCACAGTGACAGAGCCCCTCGCAACCTGAAGCAACGCTCCGTGAAGCCCTTGATGTTAATAATAACAGCCCCGAGATCCTGCAGAAATTATTTTTTTCCCTACAACATTCTGCAGCAGAAGATCAACCGAGCGTTCCTAAATCTGTTTACTGCAAACAGAAGTCGGCGGAACGTTCAATTCTGTCGTATTTGAGGTTTCAAGATATGCAGGATGATTTATGGCTGCAGGAAGGAGGCTGGTTAGTATGCAAACGCAGCACCAAAGGGTCTGGGTTTAAGTATGACGCATGCCAAGCTGCCATCTGTGTTTGGGAAATTAAGGAATAAAATATGAGATGTGGATCCAAGATAAGAAAAAAAGCAATTTAAGATATTAAAAAATGTCTCCATAAATGGGCCGGCAAAGATAATCATCAAAAATTAAATACAACAAATCACCTCAGCACTCTGTCTTACGTTAACATATTCAAATATTTGAAGAATTCAGAGGGAGCAGGATTTTCCTCCACAGAGGTTGAAGACAGTGAGTATCTGTGGATCTCTGTGATGAATTATTAACCAGAGGGAAATCTGCGTCTCTTTAATGAAAGCAGCAGGTTACATCACTGCCCTGGAGGAATACTCAATCATTTTACTCATCAGCTTCTCCTCACACTCGCTTACAGCCGTCACCATCCAAACACGTGTGTGTGTGTGCGTGTGCAGAGAGATTCTATAAAGAGACACATTTAAAGCAAGGCTACAAACTGAAATCATTTTCCTATGAGTCATTTCAAAATTAAAGCTTGGTTGCATTGTCTGATCTGTGACTTGAGAACTTGGGACCAGCAATGGAGATTTATTCTCAACGGCAAAATCCACATCATGAAACAAACTACCAATGTACAAAATACACTAGATATGTAGAAATGTCTGACTCTGCTCCATCATGACACCAGATCTTATAAGTTTCTATTCATATCAATGTGTCAACTCACACTGGATCCACTATCTTATGATCTGGCTGCTTCCCTGCTCCAGCGGGTCACAGCAGATATACAAACCTCCTTGTTTGGCTGGATGTTGGAGCTGTGATGCAACAATTTTTAAAAAGCAAATCAAGGAGGAAAGGACGGTTGTGCATGGAAACCCCAAAAAGTAAATATAAAGCCAGTTGTGTCAATACGAATACCCATATCAGTACTTTAACACAGGAAAGAGGTGTGCCAAAATTAATCAGGAACAACACACAACTACTAAAACTAATTTTTCTGTCGATGAATGAAAGTAAAGAACTCAAATTTAACCAAAAAACATTTTTTGTTCTGTACTTTTTTCAGCTCTGTTGGTTTTATCCTGGTCTTATTTGTAGTTTTCAGTTCTTCTGGTAGCTTTAATTTGTTTTTATTTGTTTATTTCCATAGAGCTATTTCTTTTTCCTTTTTTTGTAATGGTGGGTGGACCCTAGAGTACTTTTTAGTGTTTTAGTAGATTATTTTGTTCTGTGACTCAATGTCAAAGTGGTTGTCATCATCATATTGATGCAAAACAAATCTACCTACAGGTACAAATAAAGTGAACTTGAATCTTGAATAAATGTAAATGTTCAATGACATCAAAAGTTATTATGATCCAGAATTAAACATACTTTATTGATCAAATAGTTTGCACATACTGGTAGATTCACAATTTACAGAAACATCATTTTATTAAGGAAATCAGCAATTTTCTGATATTTTTAAGGATCAATCTCATCCGGCAAGTATTGATCAATACTGAATACCAATGTTGGCATTGATATTTTATCCCAGTAAGAAGTGAACGAGCTGCTGCTGCCGTCGTCATCCTCGAGTCGCTGGTTTAGTTTCTTTGAATCAAAGATGGCTGTTGTTCCTGGTTCATGCAACGACCATCAAGCAGGTGTTAAGACAAAATCTACATTCTCTTGACAGAGAAGTTGCTCCTTTTACAACTTCTAGGTCACAATGATCAGTCAAATTGAATTATAAAACAAAAATCAGCCCATGGCTCATAATTAAACTTCCCTCGATTTGATGTATAAGAACAAATGGGATATTAAAAAACAAAGGAAGGATTTGGATTTCATAATTAAATACAAATTGAAGGAATGAAACACTGATTTTTTTTGTTTGTTTGTTTGTTTTACAGCAACACCAATCCATTATCTGAATTTGAGTATTAGCTGGTTGTTTCTGAATGTGCTAGATCAATAAAGTTCTTCATCTGGATGTCTTATGAGTTAAACCTCAGTTTAGTGTGAATCTTTTCTTTTTGTGCCTGTAAAATATTCACTTTTACTGTGAAGACTTAAGAATGGGTGTGTATGTGGTTGCTGGTACTTTTGGAGCAAACCTCCAGTGGACACCTCAGGCACTGCAGCTTTTAGCTCTTCTGCAATCGCCTTTAATTTCCAAGATGGATTGATTTGATTGATTTAAAGTGATGATAAAAGCCTACTGTATTGAATTGCATTTATTTCAAGGTGACCTTCAGCATCTGCGAGACATCTACCAGTAAGAGTTTAGAGACGTCAGATGCAGTCACATTTTATACCGCCACATAAAGGGTCGACAATTGTTAACTTGAGATTAATCTCAGAGGACTGAGATCTTTATTCAGCAGCCAGGCAGTCGTAGTTTGATCACACACCAGCTCTGTGTTTGAGGTTTGTCAGAAAATATGTCTCAAACGAAGTGATAGCTCTCCTTTCCAGATTCCTCTCAGGGTTTCTGTCTGTCAATCATCCTTTCGTGCTCTGATCATCTCCCAAATAAAAAGAAAACCTCTCATCATACCTCTTAATCATCTTAT